>SJYC01089314.1:0-42735 GCA_006408675.1 Madoqua kirkii
GAAACAAAAATTTCAATTCTTTAGAGTCTTTTGGTTACTGTAATCAAGATTCAGATTTCAAGGGGCGAGTATCCAATTGGCATAAATTGGGAAATGGGCCCAATCTTGGCAAGGACACATCTTCACTAATGGTTGCCACAAGCAGAGAAGGCGATTTGGGGATGCGATTGTCAAAACACAATCTAAATGGTTGGGCTGCTGGAGAGAAAAATCTAGTATGTAATTTCTCATCCTCCTTTAGAATTTGGTGTCTCCGCAAAATGCGATGACGACTTTGAAGTGAATCTCATATTGAGATTGATCTTTACATGAAAATGATTAACTTGATCCACAAAACATACAGTAAAAGCAAGCGATAAAGACAGGAAGCTAATAAAGGAAATGGATTTATTTGAAGTGCCCCGTGTCTCTCTCACTTTCCTGCACGTAGCAGGACTGAATTAGTGGCTGCTTTGGCTCCAGCGGTCTGCTGGGCCAGCAGTAATAGGTTTCAACCACGCCTGGTTTGATTGTATTTTGTCTGAATTGAAGGGCAAAACAGCTCTGAGTTTGCCTGTAAGATTATCCTGTTCTAAAGATCAGGAACTTTTTAGAGGAAAGCATTCTTAATGGAATAAGAGGAATTTAATTTGCTGTTCTGAGCATTGTGTCCCAATAAAGATTTTTATGTCTAATGTGTGTGACTGTGTGTGTGACCATTTAATAAACAGTCATTCATCAACATTTACAAATCCACTAAGTGTGTTTTGAGCACCCGGGAATATGCAATTATAGCACCAATTTTTAAGATAATTATCATGGTACCTGATATCCATAGTAAGTGCAGAATAAATGTTGACTTTTATTATAAAGGTTACTACAAATATCTGATAAATAATGAGCACTTGCTACCTAACAGGCAACCACTTAGCTTATGAATGTGATTATCATTGCCTTGTTACCGATGAGGGAATTTTGGCTTAGAGGCACAGGTGAGCATTTTTAGTTGCAGACAATGAAAATTAGTCTTCCACAGGGATTCTCAACCTCGACTTTATGGCCGTTCTCTTGGCAGGGGAGGAGGTTTTGGGGATGGAGGGAAAACTGTTCTCTGGACCTCAGGGTATGCAGCAGCGTCCTTTCACGGGGTGTCCCTAGTGGCTAGTGGTAAAGAAACTGCCTGCCAGTGCGGGAGGCACAGGTTCGATCCCTGGGTTGGGGAGATCCCCTGGAGAAAGAAATGGGAACCCATTCCAGTGTTCTTGCCTGGGCAATACTATGGACAGAAGAGCCTGGTGGGCTACAGGGTTGCAAAAAAAAAGCCCCAAAAAACAAAACACCTTTACTGATGAAACACCAGTAGCATTCTTCCAGTTTTGACAGCCAAAAATGTCTCTAAAAATTGGTAAATATCCGTAGGCGTTGTGAGGAGAGGACCGAGATGGCAAAACTGGGCATGTTCCCTGTTCCAGCCAGCATGAGGGTCTGCGCTGAGCTCGCTGGGCTGTAACACAGCAGCTTTCCGCTCGCTCTGTTTTACATGCACGTGTGTGTGTGTGTGTCCGTGCCACTCTCCTCTGTCCCTGTGTCCACGTGTTCGCTCCCTACAATTGCGTGTCTGTTCTTGCTCTGCAAATAGGTTCATCAGTACCATTTTTCTAGATTCCTTGTATGTGCATTAGTATGCAATGCTTTTCTCTATCTGACTTCCTTCACTCTGTATGACATACTCTAGATCTCCTGTTCCTAAAAGCCAAGCACAGTGCCAGGTGCTGGAAATTCAGAGGATAGACATGGTCCTAGAGCCGACCGTCTTGCTACTGTCTCCTTAGAGACAGATAAAATAACACTGTGATCTCAGTGCTATGATGGAGACAGGACAAATAGGTACCCATGTACATTCAGTGAAACGGATATCAACCTGGGCTCAGGGAATGTGTCCAGAGGAGGTGACTTTAAACCTTGTCCTGAGGAATGAATGACCTTTATTTCCCCCCAAGTCAGGAGAGAGTCTTGGTTCCTGCTAAATCCTGACACAACCACTAATATATTCTTGATGACTTAAAATGATAAATTCTCATTTTTGTGAGGCCCAGTTTAAAATGTATTCCTTTTTTTTGTTCTTTTGTTAGGTAATGAATAGTCTCTTCAGTCTTAGATCGAAGATTTTAATTTCTTTTCACAGTTCTGATGACTTACCAAGTGTTGACAGTTTTTTTGCTCCAAGGGCTGTCATAGTTTCACTGCCACGGGTTTCTTGATGCTGCCAAGGGACCTCTAAGCTACAGAAGTTTCCTTTTTTTCAAATGGAGGTTAACAACATAGATGAAAGATATGTGGGTGGTGATGAAATCTTAGCACCTAGGTAGGCCTCTCTCTCTTTGATATAATCAGAACAAATCTTTACCGAAGGGCAAGTTATTTTTTAATTGGTGCGTTAGGCTATTAGAAAATAATTTCAATTCCTGATGATTGATGGTATATGTATATTTACCATACAAATTTTCAAGTGTAACTGTCTCTGAAAGGATTCAGTTCACCAAAAAAAATCTGTCACCATAACCATTGGTCTTCACTACTGCATTTGTTCTGCTACTAAAGAAAGCTTAGATGCTCTTGACCATGCTCATCTAGAAGTAGATATACGTGTTTACGCCTATTGAATTTCACTGGCTGCTTCTCAGGAAAGGAGCTTAAACGTTGCATAGTTACAGGTCTGCTGTAAGGAAATCAAGTGCCAACCGCTCTTGAGACAGTTTTAACAACCAGCGCTTTTGAAGCTGCATGAAGACAAACCTCATTGCTCCCCTTTTTTGCTTCACTTTGTCATGACAATTCTGCTTTGTCAAACTGGTCATTTCAGTGCTTCCTTTTTTCTGTCTTTGCCTACCTGGGCTTTTGTTTTCAGAGGAAATAAGTACCGCTTGAGGAAGATGGGGACCCTGGGCTCCCGCTACCCTCACAGGCTACTTTTGTAAACTACACAGTGAACCAGTGAGAACCTTTGTGTGATACGGTAGGATCTCTGTCAAATAAGAATTGACTTCTGGATGAGCAACACTGTGAAAAGGGATTCTTTAAGAGTAGATACTTAGTCCAAGTGTTGACTTGAGAGTGTGTGAAGCCCTAGATGGTTGGCCACAAACACTTTCTTTTGAGCATCTATTATCTGCCAGGCACTGTGTTCATCAATGAAGATACAGTGACTAATATTCTCAATCTTCAAGGAACAAAAAAAAAATGTGTTCCATTTTTCAACTACTTCTAACTCTCAGTGTAATCATACTTTAGGTAAAATACATTTTCTAAATCAGCATCAGGCTTTCTGCTCTGAAACTTAGATAATTGGAAGACAGGTGTCTGTGAGAAATCTACTACATATGGTTACAGTAATAGATTTATTTTTAAGTGAGTGGGATCAATCACTTACACAAAATTAAGCTTATTTTTCTCCATCTTATCCAACAGAGAAACCAGGCAATTTTTAGAATGTGTCCTTTTCAAGAGACACTATCTGCCAGATCTGATAAGTTTTACCAAGGATAGTAGCTTTCCCTAAAGTTTTAACACTAAATATCATAATCAAAAGAGTTAAGACAGTTAACTGGCCGCTATAGTGGAATCCAGCAATTCTGACTCTTGACTTTGGAATTTCCATCATGGTTGACTTCTGCCACCCGCATGCTCCTTGGAAAACTTCCATCCTGTTTTGCAACCAATTGCAGATTATTCTTAGATTCGGATGGAAAAACAAAACCGGTGAGTGACAAGACCAGATGCACTTTACCTCGGTTATGAATACAGTCTGATCGCGTATCTGTGGGATTTTCAATCTTCTTTTCAAACCCTTCTTTAAGCAGAATGGAAGATGATAAAGATCAGGAGATGGCAGGGAGGTGGAGACAATAGTCCCTTAATAAGACTCTTAGTAATCAAGCAGGCAATTGTGTCTGGAGTTAGGGCTGTGAAAGTGACAGACTGACCATTTTGAAGGCTGCCATCATTACAGATTGGCATGTTTCTAATTACACATGAAATGAAAGGCTTCAGAGAAGAAATGGTCCAGAACACTCAACTATTTGAGTATCTGATGAAGGCGAAGAAGCCTTGTCAAGAGCAAACTGCAAGATCGCACTTCTCCCAATTTGTTCCAACACTCATTCAGAATCTACATTTTCCCCCCCTACCTTGTGTGTGTGTGTGTTTTTTTTTGTACAGTCCCAGCTGCTTTTGTACCTGGATTTGGGATTCACATCTGAACTTGCAAGTCATAGTAGGAAACAGATGACACAATCTGAGGACTTAGTAGGAGGAATTTGAGCAAAGGGACTATTTGTGAGGTATGAGCAGGGCTCAGGGAATTACAGGGAGTGGAGAAGAACCAGAGGACTAACCTTGGCAAGAAGCTGGAACCTTCTGTAGCCCAGGAGGGGCATATGTGTTGCCAGAGGCACACAAGAGCTGACTGTCTAAGGGGAGCAGGCACACATTACTGGAGCATGATGAGAAATGGGAGCAAGGAATTACCCATCTTTTCTCCTTTCCTGGCTGCCATATCCTGCTGATGATTCTCACTGGCAAAACCTAACCCATTAGGAGATACTGGGTCTGGTAGATACATAGAACATAACTTCACAGAACACAGGTCAAGAAGGGCAGAGAATGGATCTGGAGACAAATGGCCACATACCTGCCTTTCATTAATGTTAAACTGGTATGAAGATCACATGAATGTTAGTGGATTAACTTGAAATTCACTTGCAAGTTCAGAAACAAAGAATTTACTAAAGGTATGTTAAGCAGACCCTATGGGGCAAGGAGAAAATGACCATTGTCAATGCATAGAAAATGGCTTTCCTTATAGATGGATCCTTCAAATCCTGTGTTATTGGGGTTTGCAGAACTAGTGTATCCAGGGGCAGGCGACCACGTAACTGAGGGACCTGGGCTAGGTGGTAGGTGGCAGTCAGCGCTGGGTCTCTACAGACTCTTTAGCCCGTACTCTCAGCAAAGGCAGCAGTCACTATGCAACACCTAGGAATTCAAGCCTGACATTTTCAGATAGTCTCATTTTTTTTTTAACCATAGAAGGAATATAGGTGGATTTTTCTTTAATCAGCTCATTTTTAAATATTAGCAATTAAATGAATTTTGCTTTTCACAGTCCTCAAGTTTAGACTAACTTTTCTCACTGAATCCTGATGCCTTGAAGCTCTTTGGTCTGTTGAGTGCTGCTTTGTCCTGTTCCAAAGGCAATGACCTGATCTTAATTGATGCAGGAAGGCCGGCTTCGTACCGTCAGTAACTCCAAACATGTGTGAGGTCCCTCCTATTTAGGTTTTGTGTGTTTGTTTTTTTTTTCTCTCAGTATTTATTTATTTGCCTGCACCAGGTCTTAGTTGCAGCACACAGGATCTCTCGTTGTGCCATGCAAACTCTGAAGTTGCAGCATGTGGGATCTCGATCCCTAACCAGGGATCAAACCCTGAGCTCTGCCTTGGGAGCATGGAGTCTAAGCCACTGGACCACCAGGGAAGTCCACACTCCTATTGCGTTTTTCTCGCATCTCTTGTTCCAGATTCCTGATTTGTCCAGGCCAGCATCCCCACTCAGCCTCTGGTGACAGGCACGTCTCTACCTCTTCCTCCAGTCCCCTAGATCAGTAGCCTGAAGTGATTGTTTCTAAGAGATTTTTTTCCTGGAGGTATTGAGAGCACAGAGGGTAATTCTATGACGAAGCAGAGTCCACTAACAATTCAGTCTGCTGGCACAAGCTGGGCCATCCTCTTCACTGAAGCTTCTCAAGTTCTTCTTAGGACTCAGGGTCTTCACCCTCTGCTTTCAATTCAGCGTCTCTTCCATCTCCTCCACATCCCCAACGTGTACTGTCCCCTACTTTATTACAGCACCTAGAGACAACTCCCCGAAGAAGGTAATGGCACCCTACTCCAGTACTCTTGCCTGGAAAATCCCATGGACGAAGGGGCCCGGTGGGCTGCAGTCCATGGGGTCGCTAGGAGTTGGACACGACCGGGTGACTTCACTTTCACTTTTCCCTTTCATGCATTGGAGAAGGAAATGGCAACCCATGTCAGTGTTCTTGCCTGGAGAATCCCAGGGACAGGGGAGCCTGGTGGGCTGCCATCTATGGGGTCACACAGAGTCCAACACGACTGAAGCGACTTAGCAGCAGCAGAGACAACCCCCAAATCCCTGTGCTGTCTAATTACTGTCTACTCTTTGTTGCAATGTCTCCTGCCTTGGTCTAGTCTCTTAAATCACCAGGAGCCCTCCTCCCACCCCTGAGACAAGCAGTCCTACCTAAAAGATCATTTATTTTTCTACCTTGAATGCTGTTATCCTCCTAGATCAGCCAGCTCAATCATTGCTCTCTTGTCCTGATACCATAACTGAACTGCCTTCCTGAGGGCAGGAACAAGAGTGTGTTGTGAACTGAGAAACAGGGTTTACCTCAAAAGACATTTCCAACGCTCAAGAGTTTGATAATAGGGGGAGGTGGGGACAGCTTACCAAGCTGAAACACATGAAAGCTCTCCTTTTAGAAAGCACTTTGTTGTTCATTTGCTAAGTCATGTCTGACTCTTGGCAACCCCGTGAACTGCAGCACGCCAGGCCTCCCTGTCCCTCGCTATCTCCCAAAGTTTGCCCAAGCAAAGTTTAGAAAGCATAGAAATGTTTATATATTTACACATATATATATCATGACTGATGAGATAGGGATACACAAAAGCTTTTCTTTTGGAAGGTATGCAAGGCTAGGAAAATTATGTATCATAGCTGATGAGATAGGGACTGGTTTCCAGGCTAAAAGGTGATTATAATCATGCACACAGCTGTTGTAAATGGTGTCCTACTTTGTATTTTTGTTTATTATAGGCTGGAGGGAAGTAAATTGCCACCTCATTGTCAGCCAATAATCACTTTCCAGGAAAAGGTAATTTATCCTCTGAAAGGGGATATTCACCCGTCCAACCTTTTTGATTGCTCCATTGTATGCCAGACTGTTGGACTACTACGGACCAGGAAATAGGTGTTTCTACTCTTCAGATCCCAGGTGAAGCTGGTCCAAAGCTCAGTGTGAGACAGATGTGTAATCAGATTGCAGTCAGCATCCTGGCTTTTGGTCACAGTGGGAGACAGTGAACCATAGGCATTTGATAGTATCTGTCTCCTTGAACTTAACTTTGAGGGAAAGTAGTGTTCACAAAATATTGGAATATATGATGTCTTTCATCACAGGGCTAAGAACTGAAGAAGCTGTTCTGTTCACTTTGTTGCTAATACGGAGTCAGTCATGTCCGATTCTGCAATCCCATGGACTGCAGCCCACCACCCTCTGTCCATGAGATTTCTTAGGCAAGAATATTGAAGTGGGTTGCCATTTTCTCCTCTAGGGGGTCTTCCTGACCCAGAGATGGAACCCATATCTTCCGTACTGGCAAGCGGATTTTTAACCTCTGAGCTACCAGGGAAGCCCATATTCACTTTAAACTAGGGCAAAAATAGTCTTGTTGGAAAAACAAAACTCCACAGAGATCTTTCCTCAATAGCCCTTAAATTTAAGGTACTATAACAATTCAAAATGTTTTGTTTCTTCAGATATAAATGAAATACTTTATGATGACTTTAATGTGGTTTATTTAGTCCCTACTTAGCAAATTATTCCTACAAAGACTGGAAAGATGACAGAAAGTGCATTATATTTGAAGAGGGACTGATTATCTAACCTCAAATAGATGTATGAGCCTTAGCTTTCAAAATACTCCATGTTAAGCAGAGTATTGGGTTGGCAAAAGTGTTCATTCAGGTTTTTCATAAATGTTACAGAAAACTTGAATAAACTTTTTGGCCAACCCAGTATTTACTTCTCATAATAGGATAAATTTCATTCTTATATGTTAGGGACTAGCTGCTGATAGAGACCACCAGTTGGAGGTTTAGAAAAAAAGAATTTATTGGCAAATTCGGATCCGGGCCCCCGCCAAGCCAATCGAAGGTGGGGAGCCCCGATTCTTCATTTTGGAAGCTTTTTATCTTTGAACAGAGGGGAGAAGCGGGGCAAGGCCAGCTGGTGAAGCATGATAGGGTATCAGGCAAGTCAGGCCGTATCACCTAGATTACCTCTGACTGAGCTGCCCTGCCCCCTTCCTGTCCGGGGCGGGGAGGGGGGGTTTGCCCTGAGCTCTTAGTGAGGAGATTTTGTTCCCCCTCTACATTATACATAGCCTTTTCCTCTTCTAAACCATCTTATTTTTAAAATTATATAAGGATGTACATGTTTGTGCATATGTAAGTGCTTTTATTATTTGTATTAAAATTTAAAGCCTTTTCTTGTTACACATCCAGATTTTCCTCCCAAACATACACTCTGTTTTGGCCTATATACTATGCAAATAATACTTTTATTTGGTTCCTGTGAAATGATATAGATCGATGCCAGGTATCTTACTCCCCCCATGTAATTTGATTTATTAGGTCATGGTAAGCATAATAGTTCTCTAACATATCATAAGTATCTCTCTAGATTTCAGACAAAAATTGTTAAGTACAGAACTGATAGATATGTTATAAAATGTTCATATTGCTCTAATAGAACAGGTTTATTACTCATTTGGGATGGGGAAGTGCTAACATTTCATGTGACTGACCCTGTTCCGCATATGGTTATATGGGGGGAAAAAATTCATTTATCTTTGTAAAACTTCCAATAAATTCTAATTAACTGCCACATTGATGTGCAGGATCTGACTTGCCGTTTGTGGTTTACACCCTTGGTTTTCACTTGGTAATTTGGTTAGCTTCTTCACCGCCTGAAATTTTGCTTAGGAGGTAGACAATCATATTTTCATTGCTGTGCGTGTCCTTTCCCCTCCCAACTCAGCAGTATACCTCACAGGTTTAGAGGAGATGACTTGCAGAAACTTTCCCTAAAATGGAACTGGGCATCCATTTCACTTTTCAGTTAGTCATACTTTTCTGTCTTTTACTGCTGCAAGAAATAGAGAACTCACTCACTGGCAACTCTATCCATAGCGACTTTGAAAATATGTAAATATAGTTCTACAAAAATGTGCTGCTTAGATCTACGGAGCAAAATTGATGGAAAAACCCAAGTGCTGCTGTGTTGAATCCAGCCAGGTCCACACTAACTGCAGCTAAGAAATGAATGCTGGTGAGCTAGTAGAACACACCTATAACTGTGATAAGTGAGCGTCTTCCTTTGGATGACTGGCTCGAGAGCTTCTTCTGGGCCATGCCAAAGCTGTCTCAAATTACTCAGGAGCTTGAGACTCCTCTCTCCCAAACCTACTCCATTTTGCCCCTCCTTCACCGTAGTCACAGCCGCTTCATGATCTGGAAGCTGCCCTCCCTGCGGGTTCCTCCTCTTCCTCTCTGCCCTGCAATACACCTCTTGAGTATTAAACTCTGACCCGGTGTCTGCTGGTCAGACCTGAACTTAAACAGATCACAACTAACCTCTTTCTCTAAACTGTTTTCAAAGGAGTCTTTCTTTCCTCCAGTTGAAGTTACTCTTTGAACACTTGGAGTGGAGTGGGTACCATCTTCACAGTAAAGAGTTGGCTTAATCATGTGATTCATTTCCGATATTCTTATATTGTAGCTTTGGATATAACCCATAGAGAAGTTTCCCTGTTGCGAGGAACCTTTTGTATATGTGATTTTGTTGGGAAGGGGTAAAGAGAGGGAGGGAGGGAGGGGAACAGTGCTTCCTGACTTACCCTGAAATTGAGCCCAAACATGAGAGAGAAAAGGTTTTCATCTTTCACAGTAATTTTTAAAAATGTTCTGGAAAAAATGTGGAAGACCCCTGTATTAGTCTACATCCTAGAATTTAATCATTTCCCATTTTAAACATAATTTAATGAAATGAAATGCATAGAAAAATAACCATTTTGGACTTGGGTTTAGTACTTTGAAGGTGTTTCCATCAGCGCCTCCATCTAGTTTCAGCACATTTCCATCATTCCAGACTAAACCCCCTTACCCAGTGAGCAGTTCCTCCCCAGCTTCCTCCTTGTCTACCCCTTGGTCACCACTGATCTGTATTCTGTTTCTGTGAATTCATCTATTCTGGATATTTCATATAGAAGGAAGCATACAATATGTAACCTTTTGTGTCTACCTCCTTTCACTTAGTACCTATAATTTAATCTTGTGTTCATTTCCTAATCAAAAATGCCCTTGGCAATTATGATCATCTCATTCTGCACAAGAGTGATTTTTTCCCCCCAAGTACCGTCTTCTTTCAAAGCATAGGAAGAATCTTCGCTACATTTTTTTCTTTTTCTTTTTGTCACTCCTTTACAAACTTTGCCAGAGAGCAAGATGGCTTTCCCTTTTTGCACCCCACATAGCCGCTTTCTCTAGATGCCTGTCTGTGAGTGACAGAGAGCACGTCCGGTGACCATGAACTTCATATAATGTCACAGTGGCTGTCAGAACAAATAAGTTCTTAAATTTCTGATGGAATAAATAGATGCTTCAAGTTCCAAGGGACTTAGCCAGATATCAAAAAGAAGGTCACACAATGAGTAGCAGAGGGAGATGGGACTGGTTTTAAAGACTGACTTGTCTTGGCCACATACTGAGAATGTTAATTGTGTACTAAGCCTTAGGTCATTATCTGTAAATGTGGCCTACCGTGGGACTAGCCACAAGGGGGAAGCTGTGAAATTAAATGAAATGGGGTATTGGCCCCAATTAGCGTGATGCCTGATGGGTTGTAAGCTCTGTGTTAGCTGCTCTCTGTGTTAGTTATTGCTGTGGCTATGGTATGGTGCCATGTATGGTTTGTGGTTGTGGTTGCTGAGTGGTGTGGTAGTTGTGGTGGTGGCCGTGGACTTGATGTTATTTGCTACCACAGGACATGTGTCTCTGAGCCCAGTGTCTTTATAAGGATGAATTCTAAACACTGGCAACCTTCCAAGCCAAATATGATACCTCTGTCCAAGCTGGTGAAAAGGACAACAGATAATTCCAAAATTCTGTTGTAAATGAATGTGAATTCAGAATTCGGGTACCCACTTCTTTTGTGTATGTGTGAAATGAGGCAGATGAAATCCTTCTGTTTGTTCTACATTCTAAGGGAGATTGGCACTTGGTCTCGGAATGTGCTGCTTTCTTAACTAGAGTTCAACTTATCAAATCTACCTGTCTGTCTTTTGGCACCTGACCCTCCCTCCTCCTCCTCCTCCTCTTTTTCTTTTCCTGTTTTTCTCTGTGTTCAGAGCACAAGTGAGCCTTGGGATGGCTTCCTCACTGCTCGTGAACTCATGACCTTCCTCTTCCTCAGAGGCATTACTCAGGCACTTTCGCCTCTTGACATCTTATATCTTTCTCTTTGCCTATAAACGCGTGTAGGGTTTCTCTTTCCCTTTAAGAGAAGACATGTAGAAAAGAGTCAAGGTTCTGGATTTTAATTTTCATCTCTGCTGCCTAAAAGCTGGCACCTAACCCCTCTCATCCTTAGTGTCTTCATCTATAAAATGGGGAGGCAGTTATGCTGAGGGCTGAACGAGATAGACTGTGAAATGCTTAGGGCTGTTCATGCATATAGCGAATGTTGTTTCCTTGCAGAGTAGTATCCAACTCTTCGCAACCTCATGGACTGTAGCCCACCAGGCGCCTCTGTCCATGGGATTCTCCAGGCAAGAATACTGGAATGGGTTGCCATGCCCTTCTCCAGGGGATCTTCCCAGCCTAGGCCATATCTCCTGCACGGGCTGGCAGGTTCTTGACCACTGAGCTACCAGGGAAGGCCACAGGGAAAGTTACATAGCAATAATGAACGTGATGATACAGCTCCTCATTTCTTTATCTTGTGGAAACCAATCTCACCGAACATTACTAGCCTTTACATCTGCCTCTTGTCTGAGTTCTTTCCACTGGATCTGTTTCTGCCTTTTCAACTGCTTTCTGAACAGTTGCACTCCGTCATCCTGCTGTCACCTTAAATATGACTTCTTCACAGATGACCATCTTTTCTGAGCTTTTCTGTCTCTGTCTTATTGTATCACCCAGCTTTAGGTTCATGCACTGACCTTTGAATACTACTGAATACCTCTTTGCCCCACATTTCTAAAAAACTGAGTCCTATATATATTCTTCAGAGAGGGCAGTGGCACCCGACTCCAGCACTCTTGCCTGGAAAATCCCATAGACGGAGGAGCCTGGTGGGCTTCAGTCCCTGGGGTTGCTGAAAGTCAGACACGACTGAGAGACTTCACTTTGACTTTTCACTTTCATGCATTGGAGAAGGAAATGGCAACCCACTCCAGTGTTCTTGCCTAGAGAATCCCAGGGACGGCGGGGCCTTATGGGCTGCTGCCTATGGGGTCACACAGAGTTGGACACGACTGAAGCGACTTAGCAGCATATACAGTCTTACCTCACAACCAGTTTGTCATTTGTTCAGTTACATTTCTATGTCCAAGATCATAGACACCGTCTTTCAGGACTCAGTGCAGTTTCTTAAGTAGTAGTGGTGGTGATGATGTTGGAAGCAGCAGCACAGCTAATGTTTTTTAGCTCTGTGTGCTGGGAACTATTCTGTGTATCTGTAAAGTGTATGCGTAAAGGGAGCACCAAAGAATTGATGCTTTTGAATTGTGTTGTCTGAGAAAACTCTTGAGAGTCCCTTGGACAGTCAAACCAGTCAATCCTAAAGCAAATCAGTCCTGAATATTCATTGGAAGGACTGACTGATGCTGAAGCTGAAGTTCCAATACTTTGGCCACCTGATGTGAAAAACTGACTCATTTGAAAAGACCCTGATGCTGGGAAAGATTGAGGGCAGGAGGAGAAGGGAGTGACAGAAGATGAGTTGATTGGACGGCATCACTGACTCAACGGACATGAGTTTGAGCAAACTTTGGAAGAGAATGAAGGACAGGGAAGCCTGGCGTGCTACAGTCCATGGGGTCCCAAAGAGCTGGTATGACTTAGTGACTGAACAGCTACAACATAAAGTGTATCACCTCACTTAATTCTCACAACAGTCTTCTTATGTAGGTACTATTTCCTCCATTGGAGATGAAAAAAACTGAGGCTCAGAGATATTAAATGAGCTGTAGAAGACTGTGGGACTTAGAGTTGGTAGGGTCAGAATGTGAACACAGCCCAGCACTTGGGTGCCTGTGTGCTTAACAGCTCTCTGGTGCGCCTTAGCCTTTCTCCCTCCTTGCCAAATGCACTCTCTGCTCCCATTGCCAGGCCTCCTTGAGTTTGGGCACCATTGCTGCCAGGTTACTAAAGTATTTAATAAATGTTACTCCTTGACTGAAAAGATCAGGGGTTGTTAGGCAGCACGTGTCGTCCACACTTAAGTGGGCATATAAATACACTGAAATTGCATGCAGAGTGAGTTGATTTGTTTCTCAAAAAGAAGTTAAAAGCTGTAACTTGGACAGTGTCCCAGAAGCTCCTTGAATTGTCATCCAAGCTCTCTTCAATCGCCCTCTAGTCTTCTCAAGCCCTCCTGATACCACTCCCGTCGCTGCCCCTCAGCCAGTCAGACCAGGCCACTCACTGTTTCACCTCGCCTTAAACATCCATCCCACACCTTTCCTCCTGAGGCTTTGTTTACACCATAACTATATCCTAAGAGACCCCCCTTCCACTCCCCATTTTCTTTCCTGTGAATTCTCCAAAGTTTACCCTCTGTCCCACCTCTTTTTAGTATCTTCTTGGATGACTCCAAGCTGATAATAAGATAATGTTCCTCCAACTACCGCAGAACACAAAAGTCGGATGCCAGTCTCAGAGGCTCTCAGGAAAACAGACAGGAAGCACGGAATGAACTCAGCCAGCTGTTGCCATATGTGGTGAAAAGCTCGCTGTTAAACCAGTTTTCCAAGAGGTGATGAAAATCTACATATCTTCAGTGCAGTCTCTTGAATTTGTAAGGCTGACAATTAATTTAAAATAAAAAAAAACTAATTATATGTGAGTAAACAAAATTTGTATGGGCAGCCTTTGGGCTTTACTGTCTGCTAGAAGAAGTTGTCTATTTGATTAGAGTTTCTGAGTTTTGAAGAAACTCATTCTTAGTTGTTCCTTTTGTGAGCGTATCTTTTTTCATAACAGTTGATACAAAAAATGTGAGCACAGTAGAATCAAACGCCAGGTAATCAAACTATTCACTGTATTGAACTGATCATAAGTAATACATCCCCAGTTTGAGAGCAAGTCCCCAGCTAAGGAGAATGAATGCAAGAGGGCTTCAAGGAGACTTTTGAACTGAACAGTGACCCTATTGCTGATGAAAAGAAGAAATCCCTTTCCATAGGAGAAAATTAGGCACCAGCTGCTAGAAGTGTTTGCTCAGAGTCCTATGCAAATTTACGTCATCAAGATGGCTGAGGACCAGACAGTTTTCTAGGGTCACGGAAATGTTCCAGGCCATCCTGCATCAGTCACCAGCATCCACGCCACGCCAAGACATACTTCTGGAAAAGCCAGACTGTGACCCTGAAAAATGGCATGTTAGCTTCAGAACATTTAGCAGTTTGGAGAAATCCAGCCCCTCCAGGATCTGAGAAGACTTTTGTGAATTCTGTTATCAGTGGCTGAGGCCATATCTTCACACCAAAGAGTAGATGATGGAAAAGCTGGTGCTGAAGTGGTTCATGATCTACATGCACCCGGAGCGCCAGATCTTAGTCAAAAAAAGTGGTGTGGAGACTTGTAAAGACCTGGGGGATGTGCTAAAAAATAAGCAGACACTGAAGAAATGAACCACAGTCGGCATACAAGGACAGGAATTTCTGGTGCAAAACTCAGCTGTTGAGGTATTCTAAGTTGAACTCAGTGACATGGATGATGAAAGAGACCTGTCCAGGGAGGCCTGGCCTATGGTCCGTGTCACACCTCCAGAGAAGGGCCAGCAGGACCAGAAAAGTCCCTTGCCCAAGACCACTCCTGAAACAGGGGAAGTGGAGGGTATGGCACCCAAGGAGAACTCGGAGAAGGACTTGATGGGAGACAGGGAAGAGAGAAGAACCCATCAATCTGAAAAGCCTGGACTTCTGAAGGCTCCTGAGGGAGACGTTTGAACTAACAGTGGATTCAGAAGACATTCTCTTAGGAGTCACAGATGTTTCAAAAGGAAATGGACCAACAGCCCCACATTCCAAGAAGTGTGTCAACAAGAAATCACATCTTTGGACAAAGAGTTCTCAGGAAAACTTGGGTCTCTTTCCATAGATTTTCTTGTCACTGTGGGATCCACCAGTCTTCCTAAAGGAAAAGAAACCCGGGGTAGGGCATCGTATGAACATAGGGTATGCAAGAAGAAATTTCCTTATCAATCTCAGCTTACTCTGCACCAGAGGACATATACGGGCAAGAGAGCCTTTAAATGCAGTATTTGGGTCAAAGGTTCATGCAGCCTTCAGATCTTTGGGTTCACCAGCAGATCCGCACAGGCAAGGAGCCATACTGCTGTGGTCTGTGTTCCAGGAAGCTCACCAGCATCCCATACTGCCTGCGCATGAGGGGACCTGCACCAGGAGAAGCTGCCAGTGTGAGCTCTGTGACGAGACCTGCAGTGGCAGTGGGGACCTCAGGGTTCACTGATGCACCCACTCTGGGCTCAATCCCTAGGTGTGTCCTGAGTGTCCCAGCACCTTCCATCGGCTGGGGACTTTCATATATCACCAGGAAAGCCATTCGAAACTGCTCACCCAGGATCCTGCCCTCAGCCCCAAGTCCCTTCGGCTCCAAGCAGGACATTCAAGATGGTTTGTTACCTCTGTGGTACGAAGTGTGAAGAACTTAGGAAGATACTGGAACCCAGTGGGGTTCTATTCACATCAGTTAGGATCTTTGAATGATGATTTATTTTCCCCTGGGAGTTTGTTTCCTACTTTGCTATAGACTATGGTTTTATGATAAGTTTTTCCTGTGTGTTCTTCTTCTTCCAAAGAAGGCATGTCTCACTGGTTATCAGTACTTCACCATGAAACTGAGGCTGCTGCTGAATGTCTTCCTGTTAGGCACTATTTCATTGTAAAATAGAATGTTCCTGGCACCAGTGAAATTGAAATTCCAAACAAACAAACTCATTTCTGTCAAAAATAAATCAATAAATAGTACCTTATTTGGGTGCCACCTTCTGTCCCAAGCAGTGATTAGAATTAATTTTTTTTTTTTTGTAAAGGCAGCAGCAGAGAGTTTAATAAGCATTTGGCTTAAAACACCCATTTCAATACTTACATTAGTGAATTATCAGGCAAGCCCTCAATTGCAAGTATTTTGTGAAGAATTAGAGTTTTCTGACTAGAGAAAATTGGACTGAGTGCTTTTCCTCTTTTTAATATTAGAAATTGAGATTCAAAATTAAGCTTTTATAGCATTTGAATATCCATCTATTGTTACTCAGGTAAACTGAAATTATTTTCATTTGGCAGTTTTGAAGCAAGTGAGTGAATCAAATCTGAAGCTGATAACTTGTAATTATATTGATTTTCCTTGTGCTTCTTGGGTATTCTTCAAAGTGACAATGCTTAGAGCAAATGTCACTTTATCACCAACAGCTCTGCAACCCCCTAATTGCAGCTGACAGATGTACTCTGAGAACGTATGAAAAGGGTTCTCAGTAGAGCAGATCAAAGTCTCCACCAACCACTAGAGTTGGTTAGCCATCTCAGTAGCCTCCAAGTCCCCAAGAATGTGTGTGGTGCTTAAGAGAAAAAATAGGGAGGTGGGGCTGGTGGAGGTCGACACAGGACTCTAGGAAGGAGGTGACAGACAAGCAAGCAAGAAGTGTGTCTTTTGACAGGTGCATTTTAGGCTGGTGAATAAATAATGAAAGAAGTGACTGTAATTAAGTGTTTACTTAATTGAACGATTGCTTGAAATATGGTTGCATGGTAAGGACCTCATTATAGACCATATTTGGGACATAAATATGATACTTATATTGAGGGATAATTAATTGGCTCTCACAGGTGGAATGATGGGTCAGCTGTGGCCTTGCCTCCTGTTTGCATTGGACAAGCCCAGTCTTGAAACAAAGATACTCTTGTAGCATTTTGAAATCTGCCAGGCCAGACACTCATTTTAGAAGCTGTTCGGTACTTATAATTTGGAAATTATGAGCTGAAAGCCTAATGTGTGAGGACAGATGACAGTGTGAGGAATTGTAGACAGAATGTGCCCCTGGGTGTTACTGAAGCAAGATGCCTCACTGTGCATTTTCTCTCCTCATTTCTGACAGTGAGCCTTCAAAGAGACCATTACCTAAAACATTCAGTAAATGGGGGGTGGGGGGAGGGGAGAGCAGTAATTCTCAAACTCTAGCATGCATCAGAATTACCTGGAAGGCTTATTAACTCTGACACGGTTGGGGACCAGCCCCAGATTTGTGATGCAGTGGGTCTGGGAAAGGGCCAGAAGATGTGTGTTTTTAACCCAGTCCCAATTGATGCTGATGCAGTTGGTCTAGGGACCACACTTAGTCAACATCTTATATAGAAAACCAATTAGTGAATGCAAATGAATTACTAAAACTAGCACCTGCACAAGCATGATGCCATCCCAGTGCAGTGGAAATTAGGGTAATTCTCAGTGAGGAACTTCCTGCCACACACAGCACCACCAGGCTGACCAAAAGTTGCCACAGGAAACTGGGTTCAGAAAGTGGGTTCTAGGAATGAGTGTCTTCTACTTGGTAACCTTGGGACTTTAGGAAAGTTCCCGAGCCACTCTGCACCTCGGCCTCCTCATCTGTCACAAGCAGATGATAGTAGTCCCTGTAGAGTTTTGGAGACAGCTTCCATGAGAGGATGTGTGAAAAACTTTTAGAATAGAAACTGGTGTGTAGAGTGAGCTGTATTATTAAGTAAAGATCCAAAGGAATGTAACTGTGTATCAGTGCGTATACATCTCAGTCTGTTCAGGTCACTGTAGCAAAGTATCACACACTAGCTAGCTTATAAGCAAAAGAAATGTATTTCTCACAGATCTAGAGGTTTGAAGCATGGAATCAAGGGGGCAGCATGGTTGAATAAGGGCCCTCTTCTGTGCCGCAGACTTCTTGTTGTGTCCTCACATGTTAGAAGCATCTAGGGAGCTCTGTGAGGTATCTGTGAAATCTTAGTTATTTAGTTGCATCAGGTCTTTGCTCTGTCAAGCAGGATCTTCTGTTGTGGTGCGTGGGGTTTAGAGTGCGTGGTCTCAGTAGCTGCAATGTGAGGGCTTAGTTACTCTGCAGGATGTGAGATGTTCCCCACATCCTGCAGAATTCCCCAGCGAGGGATCAAATCCATGACATTGCAAGGCAGATTCGTGACCACTGGACCACTGGGGAAGACCTTTTGAGAGCTCTTTTACCTCATGTGAAGAGTTGACTCATTGGAAAAGACTCTGATGCTGGGAGGGATTGGGGGCAGGAGGAAAAGGGGATGACAGAGGATGAGATGGCTGGATGCCATCACTGACTCGATGGACATGAGTTTGAGTGAACTCCGGGAGAAGCTGATGGACAGGGAGGCCTGGTGTGCTGCGATTCATGGGGTTGCAAAGAGTCAGACATGTATGACTGAGCAACTGAACTGAATCCATTCATGGGGGCTCAACCCTCATGACCTGATCACCTCCCAAGGCTCTGTTTTGTAACACTGTCATAACAGTTGCAGAGATCTAAACATGTGAATTTTGTGAATCCAAACATGTGAATTCAGACTATATGTATATAGTCTGAATCTGCCCACACAAAATTATATATATATATATGGGAGAGATGGGAAGGCATCATGTGTTTTCAGGTTTGGGGCTACTTAGCCTAGGGGACCTGTCTTGTGCAGAAAGCTACCTGAGGTGCAGTTGAGGTGAGCTCTTTATCATATCAATACCATTCAGTTCAGTTCAGTCACTCAGTCGTGTCCAACTCTCTCTGACCCCATGGACTGCAGCACACCAGGCTTCCCTGTCCATCACCAACTCCCAGAGCTTGTTCAAACTCTTGTCCATCAAGTTGGTGATGCCATCCAACCATCTCATCCTCTGTTGTTCCCTTCTCCTGCCTTCAATCTTTCCCAGCAATTAGAGTCTTTTCCAAGGAGTCAGTTCTTCACATCAGGTAGCCAAAGTATTAGAATTTCAGCTTCCGCATCAGTCCTTCCAATGAGTATTCAGGACTGATTTCCTTAAGGATTGACTGGCTGGATCTCTTTGGAGTCCAAGGGACTCTTAAGAGTCTTCTCCAACACCACAGTTCAAAAGCATCAGTTCTTCAGTGCTCAGCTTTCTTTATAGTCCAACTCTCATATTCATTCATGACTACTGGAAAAACCATCTCTTTGACTAGATGGGCTTTTGTTGGCAAAGTAACGTCTCTGCTTTTTAATATGCTGTCTAGGTTGCTCATAACTTTCCTTCCAAGAAGCAAGTGGCTTTTAATTGCATGACTGCAGTCACCATCTGCAGTGATTTTGGAGCTCAAGAAAATAAACTCTGTCACTGCTTCCATTGTTTCTCCATCTATTTGCTGTGAAGTGATGGGACCTGATGCCATGATCTTAGTTTTTTGAATGTTGAGTTTTAAGCCAACTTTTTCACAGTCCTGTTTCACTTTCAGCAAGAGGCTCTTCAGATCCCCTTCACTTTCTGCCATAACGGTGGTGTCATCTGCATATCTGAGGTTACTGATATTTCTCCCAGGAATCTTGATTCCAGGCTGTGATTCATCCAGCCTGGCATTTTGCATGATGTTCTCTGCATAGAAGTTAAATAAACAGGGTGACAATATACAGCCTTGAGGTACTCGTTTCCTGATTTGGAACCAGTTTGTTGTTCCATGTCCAATTCTAACTGTTGCTTCTTGACTTGCGTACAGATTTCTCAGGAGGCAGGTAAGGTTGTCTGGTATTACCATCTCCTGAAGAATGCTCTAGTTTGTTGTGTCTACACAGTAGGGTTTTATCTCAAATGTGAAGAATATTTCACATGAAACTGTTGACTAGGTGTATGGTTTGTTAAAGTAGTAGCTTCAGTGACTAGTGGCAACTGTGATAGTGTATGAACCAGACTGACTGAGAAAAATGGAGAGAGGAAAGAAGCAGATAGTGATGGAGAAGAGTGAGGACACAGATAGGAAGGTGACAGAAAACTGAAAACTCAGGGCTCTTGTATAACAATGCTTTAGACATAAGTTAAATTCAGTGTTCCTATTAGTATTCTAAATATACTGTTTCTAATGCTGCACTATATTAATTCTAATTCTACTGTTAACACTAATCTATGTACATCCATTTATACCATAACCACTTAGGTGCTTATGGGTGCTAAGTGCTGGCCTCTCGTATTTTGATTTTTCAGGAAGTTCTGAGCACCCACCTTGGGAGTATGATAGATGTGAGGGTGAAGAAGGCATACTCACTGCCTCCAGGGAGAATGCAGACACGTGGGAAAGAAATTGAAGAGAAATAAGACATCCTCAGGCAAAGGAGGGGAAAGAACGGTGTTATCAATTATGGATTTTCTAGAACAGAATCCTGGTTAGAATCCTGCCTTCAACCCCATTTAGCTGTGAAGTCTTGGACACATTGCTTATCCTTTGTACACCTGCAGTGAACTCGTGTTTGTAGCGGAGGTGGTTCTGATTTACAGGACTGTGGATGCATGTCAGGCATGTGCCGTTTATCACCTTGGGTACACACTGCCTGTGTGCATGCTGAGTCGTATCCAGCTCTTTGTGACCCATGGACTGTAGCCCACTAGGTTCCTCTGTCCATAGAATTTTCCAGTCAAGGATACTGGAGGGGAGTGCCATTTCCTACTCCTGGGGATCTTCCCCACCCAGGGATCGAACCCATGTCTCTTTTGTCTCCTGAACTGACAGGCGGATTCTTTACCCCTGCACCACTATGGTGCACAGCGGGCCTTTCCTTAATGAGGCTGTGGGCTTGTTGGTTTGTCCAGTGCTATGACCTCTCAGTTCTGAGCACCCACCTTAGGGAGTATGATAGATGTGAGGGTGAAGAAGGCATACTCACTGCCTCCAAGGAGAATGCAGACACGTGGGAAAGAAATTGAAGAGTAAATAAGACATCCTCAGGCAAAGGAGGGGAAAGAACAGTGTTATCAAGTATGGATTTTCTAGAACAGAATCCTGGTTAGAATCCTGCCTTCAACCCCATTTAGCTGTGAAGTCTTGGACACATTGCTTATCCTTTGTACACCTGCAGTGAACTCTTGTTTGTAGCGGAGGTGGTTCTGATTTACAGGACTGTGGATGCATGTCAGGCATGTGCCGTTTATCACCTTGGGTACACACTGCCTGTGTGCATGCTGAGTCGTATCCAGCTCTTTGTGACCCATGGACTGTAGCCCACTAGGTTCCTCTGTCCATAGAATTTTCCAGTCAAGGATACTGGAGGGGAGTGCCATTTCCTACTCCTGGGGATCTTCCCCACCCAGGGATCGAACCCATGTCTCTTTTGTCTCCTGAACTGACAGGCGGATTCTTTACCCCTGCACCACTATGGTGCACAGCGGGCCTTTCCTTAATGAGGCTGTGGGCTTGTTGGTTTGTCCAGTGCTATTCTTTCGTAGGCAGAGTCCTGGGTTTTAGATGAGTGCTTTCAGCCATGTATACTGTGATGGTAGCAGTGTGTGGAACACAAGACATTGCTTGAAGAAAAGTCAAGAAGTGGGCCTTGAGGTCACGCCAGCTGGAAGAAAGATGGCACTGGCAGGTGGATTCTTTACCCCTGCACCACTATGGTGCACAGCGGGCCTTTCCTTAATGAGGCTGTGGGCTTGTTGGTTTGTCCAGTGCTATTCTTTCGTAGGCAGAGTCCTGGGTTTTAGATTAGTGCTTTCAGCCATGTATACTGTGATGGTAGCAGTGTGTGGAACACAAGACATTGCTTGAAGAAAAGTCAAGAAGTGGGCCTTGAGGTCACGCCAGCTGGAAGAAAGATGGCTGTTTACCGAAAAGTGTGTGGCTCTTGTTCTCTGGGTATTTGAGGGAGTTGGCAGGGCAGTCCCTGGCTGCTGCTGAAACAGGGATGGTGTGTGGGAAGAGGAATAAGGGAAGAGTACAATCACTGCAGATGCTTTTACGGACACTGTAAGCTGAGGTTGCCCTTCAAGAGTCACTGCCTTATCACTACTGCTGACTTGTTTCCTGGTGTTCTAAGTCCTGGAACTGTTCAGTGTGCTGCCAGAACAGTGATTCTTGACAAACGTGCAGCTCCCACATGACAGCTGTGGATCCTGGGCTTCAGATCATGGCGGTTTGGTGCTAAGCAAACAATGGGAGGAAAGGGGGACCATGAAGAATGTGGGAAGGGAGGGAATATTCTGGAGAGAGAAGAGACCAGTAAGCATGATCTCTGGTGCCACACTTTCTGCCTTAAATCTGGGCTCCGCTACAGGTGTGTTCGGTGCTTCTGACCAAGTGCCTTTCCCCAGGGCTCAGTTTCCTCACGTGTAACCCAGGGTTGAGTGAACACATGTATAGCATCACCAGCTACATCATTGGCACTAGAGGATTAGTCATTTATTTTTGGCTGCACAGGGGCTTTTCTCCAGCTGTGAAGGGCGGGGGCTGCTCTCCAGCTGCAGTGCTGGGGCTTCTCTTGGTGGCGTCTCTTGTTGCAGAGCAGAGGCTTTAGGGAAAGCTGGCTTCATCAGTTGTGGTATGTGGGCTCGGTAGTTGTGGTGCTTGGGCTTAGTTGCCTTGCGTCGTGTGGAATCTTCCCAGACTAGGGATCAAACCCATGTCCTCTGCATTAGCAGGCAGATTCTTAACCCCTAGACCACCAGGGAAGTCCAGGTTAGTTATTATTTCTATTATTTCATGTAAGGAAGGATACTACCAACCTTTCACAGTTTTCCCAGAGCACTGAAGAAATTCAAGGTGACCTCTTAGAGTAATACTGTAAAATCACGTTAACATTTAACTCATAAGAATTGTACTCTACATGCCTTTAGGATAACTAACACATGTTATACATAATCATGTGTATGACTGTTCAGAGCTGCTGTTTTCTTTTTCTTCTTTTCGTCTTCTGCATCTTTATCTCTAAAGTGTGGTAATTAAATACTATAAAATTAAGCTTTCAGATGGACTGCTTTTTATTTACTGTGCCCAGCAGTATAGATTTTATTACTACATTTAAGAATTGTATACACAGACCTATGTATTCTGTATTTTGTGGATTATTTGAGGCATGTCAAATTACTGAGTACCTGAGAGCTTCATCCTCAGTGGATACCTCTGCACTGAGGCTGGTTGGCCTGTGGTCATAAGACTTAATGGCTGCCTTGTATTTTTATTCAGCTGGAGAAGATATTTCTCACTTCTGTTCCTCCTTAAGTTGCAGAATGAAGAGGAGGCCTGTGTAGGACACCGGGGTAGGCTAGGTGATGGTTGTATAAGAAATGTTATTTTGCTTGATTTTTTTTTTTTAACTGTAACAAGAGCCTGTTATGTTAACAGCTTACCTGTTCATTTTTCTTTGCTGTAATAATAGGGTTTTGCTTAGAAAGCTATGTCCATTACTGAGCAATTAACAGCAAGATGAGCATATTTAAAAGCTGCATAGAGGAGAAGGAGGAGAATGCATTGAGCATAAAATTAGACTCTTGACAACAGGTTTTCATTTAAATGATGTCTGGGATTTTTTTTTTTTTTTTGCTAGTATATAACTGCCTTCTATCTTTGTTCTCTCATACCTGGTTTGTGTTGATGTGTTATATGCACTTGGGAAATGAATAGCAAGTTTATTTTTTGAACAATTGTGTATCTTTCGAGTGTGCTGAGGGGCTACCATGGTTTAAAGTGGTGATTGTTTTTAAAGATTTTGTCATTAGGTTCATAGTGATTCAAAATGGAGCTCTCCTTTGGCAAATTGTGTATGAGTGAGAGCCTATTTCCTCTCTGCAGGTTTTCTGTTTCTGCTGTAACATCAGAATCCACACAAAAAATGCTGACTTTTAAAAATTAATTTATCTTTTATTGAAGAATAATTGCTTTACAGAATGTTGCAGTTTTCTGTCAAACCTCAATGAACCAGCTCTAAGGAGACATATATCCCCTCCCTTTTGAGCCTCCCTCCCATCTCCCTCTCCATCCCACCCCTCTTGGTTGGTACAGAGCCCCTGTTTGAGTTTCCTGAGCCATACAGCAAATTCCTGTTGGCTATCTATTTTACATATGGTAATGTAAGTTTCCACGTGACTCTTTCCGTATACCTCACCCTCTCTTCCCCTCTCCCATGTCCATAGTCTATTCTCTATGTCTGATTCTCCACTGTTGCCCTGTAAGTAAATTCTTCAGTACCATTTTATTTTCCCACATTGAAAGATTCAGGTTCCTTCTGAAGTAGTTCCTACTTTTAAGATAAATATATATCATACACATCAGAACTTGCATCTGAACCAGATAAAGATATCTTGGAGTCACTTTTATTTATTTACTCATGACTGGTATTTTATGAAATAATTTGAAAATTCAGAGAAAAGGCGAGGTTTGGAGATGACAGCACATACATGGTGTCATTTTTTTCTCAGTGAATAGTTTAGTCTGCTGTATTCAATTATTATTGAGGATTTAGACCCTACCTTCAAAGTGCAAACATTTTCTTCTGCAGTTAAAGCCGTGATATTTTCTTTTACTAGTAATATTACTAAAGGCTTAGGACAAAGAAAGTTGTAACAGGTGAACACAGCATGTTGCCAGGTTTTAATTACGTCTTAATGGTAGAAAGTGCTGAGGAATATTGATTCTCATTCTTTGTACATATGTGTATGTACCACATATGTGTGTACATAACACTGATTCTTACATGGTAAGAAAATGACAAGTCAAAAACAGAACGAATCAACTATTAGGGGTTAACTGCTGTGTGTTTGCTTTAAACTTTTGTAGCACATGTGGGAGAAAAATACTCGACCCAATTCTTGAATAGGCATAGAGATACCAAACCTTCCAACTATAGTTGGATTCTCTCAAAGATGAGTAATAACTTAATACCACTTAATTATATTTTATGCCATCATTTCTGTTATGAACTTTTAAGAGTTGTGTAAGGCATTATTATTAAGTAGTACTTCTAGAATATTTTTTTAAAGAAACTTTCTGTAAAATTATAAGGCAATCTTGACATTATTCCAGAAAATATCTTGTTTGTCAAGATGGTTGTATTCTGCTTTTTAGTAATGAATGTCTTTTTGGCAGTAAGGACTTGATCTAACAATATTTAAATGCAAATGATAGATTAAAAATGAAATTAGCTTATTCATTAGTTAGGGAGAAAAGATTGAACAAATGGTAAAATAGCCCACAATGAAAAATATTTTTACTAATAGATGTATCTTTTTACCAGTTGTAGCAGTGACTTTGTTAAGCTTTTGAAATCTGAATGGACAGAAGGAATCTCCCCTCCTGACAGGTGTGCATGTCCATGCAAATTGTTAAATCCTTAAAAAATCAAATAAATGATAGAGACCATGCATAGACTCAGGGTATGATTTCCGACCTTGGAATTAGTGACATTTTGGGCTGAATTATTCTTTGCCGTGAAGGGAAGTTTCCTGTGCATTGCAGGATGCTTAACATCTCTGATCTCTACTCACTAGTTGCCAGCAGCACCCTCAAGCAAAAATGTTAGTAGGCATTGCCGGATAATGCTAAGGGTGAGAAAGGAGGAAAATTGGCCCTTGGTTGAGAACAACTGATGTAGAGATTTAGATACAGGAATACCTAATTCAAGTTCCTAGTGATTGATGTTCTATTACCAGTCACAACCATGACTGGCAAGTGCTTCAGGCCTTAATAAAATGAAATTTCACTCAGTGGTCCCAGCTGAAATAAACTACACCACTGTGACCTCATCGAAGTTTTAAGCATTCATTGGAAATTCAGCACAATAGAGACCCCTAGTCCCTACCACTTTTCTGTCAGTACACATCCTCATTACTTTGTTCTGAGTGTCAATTCATTTTAGTAATGCAACTCAAACGGGTTAGACTTGCAGTAGATAACGGAGCATCTGCCTCCTCAGTAGAGTCCATACCTTCCTAATGAATGAAAACACGAAAGGAGAAATGTTGTCTTGATGCTCGTGTACTGCTAAATTTGATTTGACCAGGTAATTGTGACATCAGCACGAAGTCTCCGGCAGGTAAAGATGGTGTAGCAGGGAGTGGAGGCAGTGCCTGGGAAGATGATCGCCATTGATAGCCAGAGGCCTGATTCCTCATTCTCTGCCTGATTCCAGATGCCTGGCTAGACCAGATGCTGCATTTGGTATGCTATGTGCAGTTCTGTGTGGTTTACGAGAGGCCTTTTGGAGTCAGAGAACCCTAAAATGATTCCTAAGTGAGGAGAAAAAGAACTGATGAGATACTGAGTTCTGTCAGGGAAGAATGTGGACGCTAGGTTGCAGCTATTACCAGTGGCATAGTTGTTTACTCAGCCGAAAAAAAGAGGAGTGCTATTTCGAGGTAAACATGAATTTAAAAATTTTCAGTTTTGTCTCTATTACCCTTTTGTAGAGTGTTTTCTTACTTAATTAGTAAGACTGCTCTGTCTTGGATTAGACCTAGATTGTGATTCTGAAAGTGAAAGAGTTAGTCACTCTTTGTGACCCCGTGGACTCTAGCCCACCAGGCTCCTCTGTCCATGGGATTCTCCAGGCAAGAATACTGGAGTGGGTTGCCATTTCTTTCTCCAGGGGTCTTCCCCACCCAGGGCCTGAACCCGAGTCTCCTGCATTGCATGCAGACTCTTTGCTGACTGCGCCACCAGGCAAGCCCAGATTGTGATTAGGGATGGTATTAGCTTTATTTAACTGTAAGCGCCTGGGGGAAAAACTGTTTTCGTGCTTATTTTTAAAGTGGCCCATGGAGAGACATGGGTCATCTCTGAGCTCTATTAGTCTCGGTTTTCGATATTTGGTAGTTTTATATTTATAAAAAGACCTGCTAATAGAAGGTCTTTAACCGTCTTGTTTGACATAGGTGCCTAATGTCCCAGTTCTGTGTCCCAGAGAGACATCACTGTTTCAGGCCCTGCAGGTTTTTCCTACTCAGGGAAGCCAATTCAAAGTGACCAGTGTTGATATGTGAGTGCAACCCACTGACTGGTCTTGACATAAACCCTGGTTAAAGTAGCAAGTGAGGAAATGTTACTCTAGGTCAGAACAGTTTAGTATAACTGTATTTGTGTCGTCCTTCCATATAGTAGCCGTTAAGCCATATTGAAAATTTGAAATGTAGCTGTTGCTGCTGCTGCTGCTGCTGCTGCATTTTAATTATTTAATGAAATTTAAATATAAATAGCAACTTGTGGCCACCAGGTATGATATTGGATAGTGCAATTCTAGGCTTTTGAGAAACATTTTCAGACACAATTGTGGACCTGCAATTGTGGTTACTCTGGGTCTTTGGGACAGGCCATACTTACAGAGCAGTTATCACAGTCTTTGTCTACTCAGTCGAAGCCTGTTGTCTATCCATTTGGACAGAAAAAGAATAATGGTTGTGTATGCCAACAATCCTGGTAAATTAAGGTTGCGGAAGTCTGGTTTAAGAAGGCCTGATATTAAACACGGGACTTCCCAAGTGGCGCTGGGAAAGAATCTTCCTGTCAATGCAGGAGACCCAAGTTTGATCCCTGGATTGGGAAAATCCCCTGGAGGAGGAAATGGCAACCCACTGCAGTATTCTTGAATGAAAAATTCCATAGACAGAGGAGCCTGGTGGGCTACAGTCCACAGGGTGGCAAAGAGTTGGACATGACTGAGTGACTGAGCACAGTATTAAACACAGGCATCTCCGATATTGAAAATAAAATTAAGGCAGGGAAGGTAAGTTAATGCAGGCAGGTATTTTAAATCCAGTCTCTCCCCTGTTCTTTGAAATTGCGTCTATGGAGTGCAATACATCTATGTGTTTTTTGTTGTTTGGTATATAATAGTATTTTTTTATCCTTATATTCTTCCTTAAGCAATTTAGCACAACTCTGCTAATTTGGGAGAGAACCTTGGTGGCAAGTCACAAGAACAGAATACTTGGAAAATGTAGAATTGTTTTTGTATGACGTCAAGCACCAAGGTATTAATCATGAACTATTTAGTTCCATCATACATCATGGCTTTTCAAAAGCTGTAAGGTTCTTGGTCCTGAAAATAAACATCAGAAACCACTGTGAAACTCTTTGGCTATGTGGTTACCATCCTGCTGGCATGGTGGAACTAGGAAGTGATTGGAACTGGTAAATGCTTTTGAGATTATAAAGCTTCTAGTCATGCTTGAACCCAGACATTGCTAGTTCCCTGCTCTCTAGTGGAGACCATATGATGAATGAAATCACCTTAAGAAACATCCCTCTGTCTTTCCCTTATCACTTCAAAAGGCTCAGAGTGGTTGAAAGCTGGTAAGGATAATAATTTGATAATTGGTTTTTATTTCTAAAAGATTTCTGAAAGATGGAAAATACTTCTGCAGTCGATGATTGAAGTTTGATGTATGTGAAAGTATGTAAATATTAACGGTAGGACTCCTCTAAAGCCTTAAAACTTATTTTTGCCTTATTATCTTTATCCAGCAAAGTTATGTAACCTTGAGAATTTCCTCTAAGTCCCGTTGTTTTCATTTTTAATGGGAAGTAACAAGAGCACCTAATCCTTAGGAGTGCAATGAGGCTTAAATGAAATAATAAATGTATAGATTAAGCATAGTGCCTGGACCACATGAATTGCTCCATAAATTGAGCTATTGCTATTGATGTGGCTGCTTTTGCATATCTTAAAGGTTATATATTAATGATGATACTGTAAATTCACATATACAAATGCAAGTTGTTTTTCTTTCTGTAACCTGAGAGTTCTTCTGCCATGCAAATCAATCTTCCTTAATTTTGTTGTTTGTTAAGAATTTTTTATACCAGGTGTTCTGGAAGCTAGGCACATTCTGACCTCTAAAAATGGCTCTCTCAACTTACCAGATGGTTTATTGTGACAGTAAATAGGTTTATCTTTTAAGATATTATCTGATTATACAAAATCATGTCCCAATGACTTAAATATACTTATGGTAGCTTTTTTTCTTTCTTACTTTCTTTCTTTCTTTTTTTTTTTTAAATATAATGACCTGCCTTGAATGCTAGAGTAAATGGCATGCTAAGCTTCGTCTCACTGAACCAAGATGACTCAGTTTTCTACTTCAGAAAAATGAAAAGTGTCTCTAATTTTTTAAGTTGACATGTTAGTGTTTAAATATATATAAATTATATATATATATAAATATACATATCTTTCTGTGAGAAAGATTATATGCTGTTGTCAACTTAAAAAAAGTGTACAGCATGAGAGTTAAGATTTATTTGGGGCACAATGAGGACTGCAGCCCAGGAGACCACACCTTAGACAGCTCTGATAAACTGCTCCAAAGGGGCAGGGGGCAGGTCAGTACATATGAGATTTTTGCGAAGGGGGAGATCATGCAATCAAGCACGCATCTTTCCAGAAAGTTTCTACTAGTCTTGTGAAGTGTTGCTAGTCACGAAGAACAGACATCACTATAAAGGATTGTAGTGCTTTCCTAGGTATGGTGAGATACACGAATGGATTCATAAAATCAGCTCTTAAAAACATTAACTCTCTGAAGAGCGGTCTTGCCAGGTTCTCCCTAAGCACAGAGTGCCTCATTTCTGCTCTCCGCCCTGAACTCCTTTCCGGGGGTGTTGAAGGTCAGCAGCTGCAGCGGCACAGGCTCTAATCCTCACAGAGTTAAATGGCAAGTGCCCATTTGTAGTTGACACTGTGTATTTTCATAGTTATAGTTAATGTCTCAAATTATCAACGTAGAGTATCTATAGTAGTTGGATTGGCTAGATAACTTTCAGTCATTCCCTCACTTAAAGCAGTGTTCTGAGGAATGTTTGATTAATTTGACCTATTTCATCTAGGAAGTTGCATTCTGATTAGGCGAGTTATCTGGGGGTAAAAATGCTTCTCTTTTGGGTGGAAGGATGTATTTAAATTTAGAATGACATATACTCCTCATGGCCCAGGGTGCCTTTGCATTAATGCAGAAATTGATATTAGGATAAAATCTTGAGCAATTTGGGATGAGTATCTAAAACTTAATTAACCTATTAACCTTTAGCTGTTCACCCCATAGTAGTGACATGCTCTTGTTTTCACTGCTGTGGGATTACATGTATTCTTCATCATTGTACAGCCAAAGACAAAAGTCAGACTCTCAAGACCAGTTTCAGCCAGGGCACACGAACCAATCTCCAGGGTTCGGGATGTGCATCACTTATTTGATTTGTAATGCTTTCGATAGTGAATGGGGTTCTCCTTCTGGTTGACTGCTTTATTTTCATGAATCCACACTGAACCTCCCTTCAAGTTGCTTAGTGATAACAGAATAAACTTCCCATCCAGGGTCTTGGGGCTCAGATTCATGTGGTGATAATCACCACGGTCTCTGCATTACTTCTATCGCCAATGTGATTGCAGGTCAGAATTTCCAACAATACACAAAGTCATTTTTTAGAAGACAAGAAAGCAAAATGTCACACCCATCTTAAAATTGCCTTAATAGTAAAATAATTTTATCATATTGGCTTGACATGTTCAGTGTGTGTATATAGGTCTATACTTTTGAGCAGTGCTTCCATTGTTTAAATGATTGCTGAAAGGAGATCAGCCCTGGGATTTCTTTGGAAGGAATGATGCTAAAGCTGAAACTCTAGTACTTTGGCCACTTGATGCAAAGAGTTGACTCACTGGAAAAGACTCTGATGCTGGGAGGGATTGGGGGCAGGAGGAGAAGGGGACGAGAGTGGATGAGATGGCTGGATGGCATCACCAACTCGATGGATGTGAGTCTAAGTGAACTCTGGGAGATGGTGATGAACAGGGAGGCCTGGCGTGCTGCGATTCATGGAGTCGCAAAGAGTCGGACACGACTGAGTGACTGAACTGAACTGAATAGAGCTTGGCAGAAATTTCTTAGTATTTCAACCTTTAAATGATTAAACGTCTCTAGACCCATCATGAGAAGAGGCATGAAAGGCTCCCATGTGCCCTGATGGTGTAGGTTTCTAAGCTTTACCTGTTAAGCCTTCAGAAAAGACATAGGTGAAGAAAATTTGGACATGAGTTATAATTGTATGCTTTTCTGTCACTCCTCATAGTGAACTTATTTGGGTTAATCATACAAGATTTTATAATAATGGTCCCCACATTGCTTCATTTTTTTTTAAAAAAGCATTGCTGCAATGAGCTCCCTTCTTATATATTTAAATTGTTGACTAATTGTCTTAATCATTAATCCATGAATTTACATTCACATTAACGAATCTACATTCACATTATTAATTTTTTGTATGTTCCTCCAGTCCCACCCCATGTTTTCAATTCAGGACTTCAGGATGAGAAGGAAAGCTGTGTACAAGTCCTTTTTGTTGTTGTTAGAAATTCTTAATGGAAGTAGTTAGGATCTCTCTCTGTTGTGTCATTTGATCCGTCTTATCGTAATGATTCCCCCCAGGACGAGCTGTCTGCTCCTCTTGAGTGCATCTTTCCCTCTGGCCTTATATCTTTGTTGCCTGTGTACTTTCCTGATTTTGAACATGGACTGTGTGTTCCATGGTGAAAGATACTGTACCTGTAAAGGGCAGGCCTGTGTGGGAGAGCTGTGTATATGGAGGAATGATCAAACCAGTTAGTTAAGAATGAAGAGACTCCGTGTGTTTCCCCATAAGTTATAGCCGCCACTTTTCTCTGGAATGTGTATCTTCACCTATGCTGTCCAGGCCTGTCTGTCGCCACTCTCACTGGGAGCATTAAAATATCTGTTCTGCATGTTGCATTACAGTGATATATTTTTCTTTCATTTTCAAAATTGACAAAGAATACCTATCGAACATTTGCCTGTGAAGAAGTTAACATGTTAAAAAGATTTAAGAAAATTAGCTGCTTTGCTCTGAAAATAAGATGTTCATTTAAACTAGGGAGGAGCAGCTTCTTGGTGTCAGCTTTCTCATGGCGTCCTGTGCTAAATTGTGAATTTGTTTTGCATTGGATTTTCTCTTTTGTAGAAAAGTGTCATCATTTTCACTGCCAGAATAGATTATAGAGCAAAACAGAAGACTTTTCTGAAGGCAGCTGTATTTGTGTGTGTGTGTGTGTGTGTGTGTGTGTGTTTAGGGAAAATCTGTGGCAAACACATTTTCCTGCAGATTCTGATGATTTTTGGTAGCATTATCTGGACTTTACAACTTGTAAACAGCTGGTGTTTCTTATATCAACCCTTGTTATTTGTATAACCAACAAATTGCCATCTAATATTAAGTGATAAATTAATGAAAACTTTTATTTAAATAAGTCAGTAGCTCTTTGAGTAGGCGCTATGTGTCAGGTGTGGACTATCGGGGTGGGATCAAGGCAATCTTGACACTTTAGTGGGGGAAGATGGTCATTAAACAAATAGGTATAAATACTATATGACTGTAGTCCTTATTGCAAGGGCTATAAAGAAGACACGTGAAATAGTAGGGAAATAATAGAACAGAGGCTTGCCTTTGTGATTTTGTATCCTTTAATCCCACATGGCTATTGAAATATAATTTTGATTTCTTGTTTTGATTTCTTTGATCTTAAAGATATTTAATTACAATTAAAATTGCACTTCCCAGTCATAGTATTCAAGTGTTTCGAGTGTTTCGTGATTCCATGAAGCTGGACCACATGACTCTAGAATGCTTTCATCATTTCAGGGAATCCTCTTGGACAGCATTGTAACTATAGTCTCTGAGAGGATCTCTGTGCAGAACAGATGTTTAAACCTAGCTATATCTGAGTAGGTAATGACCCTGTGACAATTTGGGATAGAGGAGAGAACAGTCTTGGTAAAGGAATGCTCTAGCATATGGAGATAAACTATATTAAACTTGATCTGTTATGTTCTGAGAATGTATTTACCATTTTTTCATGCTTGCCTATTTTAAGAAGGTATAATAGTATTGGCATTTGCAATATTACTGTAACCATATAAAATTATGTCTTACTTGGCTCTGCTTAAGGATGGTATTCCATTAAAAGAATAATAAATCTGGCATCCAAAATAATTCAAAAGCATTTAAAAATCTTAGGTGGTTTTTTTTTTTGAAAAATAAGTTAAAAAGGAATTCTTTCATAATGTGAATAGAGATCTTTCATCCTTCTCTCTCTTCTTTCACTAAAATATATCACTACTACCCTTAAAGGCCCTCTGTTTTTCTCTCCCAGAATTCCAGATGTCTTATAAATTTTGTCTAACTCAGCTTTTTATCACATGCTTTAATTTGTCCTGTTTCTCATTTTTTCATGATATCCTGCTCTCTGGCTATTGGACAACAAAGGAAACTGCGAGTGCTGATTCAGCGAGCTCTCCTCCTTAATAGACTTTTTCAAAAAGATACTGCCACTCAACTATTATCGCAGTTCAACATTAAGGAAACATTCTAAACGCTTATAGGAAACTTGATTATGCTAGTTGGTCTTGACTTTGGTCTCCACAGGTTTTAGAACCAAGCTGTTGCTTTGATATGTATATTCTATAGTTCCATGCTGGAATTAGTGTTATATAAATGTCATTACTTTCCCTAAGAGGCTATTCTGTAGTCTAGTGAGTTTTTTTTTTTTTTCGTAGTACCCTGGAATTAAGAAAGCCAGGATGGAAGATACCACTGAGTATACCTTTCAGTCTCTAAAATCTGTTATTATAACTCATGAGGTTTATTTTTTTATTGAAAGATATACTATCACTCAATTTAATACTTTTAGTCCAGTTTATGTAGAGTAACATTGAGTAAAACCATACAGAGTTGTATTAGTGGGAGAGAAACTTAATTTTGAAGAATTAGAAGCCCAGGACTTAATAATTCCAGTTGCAAAAGTAAATCTAGACTGTGTTGCCTGTCACACATTCTTAATATATCTTTTTAAATAATTAGGGAGGATTTTTTTCTAATTAAACTATGAGTTGTTGTTTTGTTAAGTTCCAAAGGATTTGAAATCAACTAAATATTTGTTGGCTTTATTCCTTTGTTTTCAGCATCTGGTAAGGTAAGTTTTTATCTGTTTCGTATTTGAAAAAGTAATTAGAATTTGTGAGCATACACCCATATCATATGAATTTCAGGAGGAAAAGAAATCAGAATTCTTTTGAAAAAGTAATCATCCCAATAAAGAGATTCACCATGTAGGACAGATTCTGCCTTCTGTGTGGCTCCTGTCCTTTCGCTTTTCTCTGCTCCTGAATCACCAAGTTGCTCACATAGGTGATAACCCTCTAATTAGTCCACTGGCTTTCAGTCCTACTTCCTTGCCTTTGACCTGTTCTCACGTGGCTGCCAGAGCTGTTTTGTGCTAGAAATCGAAAACAGAGGTTTAAGAATGGCAGTTTGGTTAGAGGCTGAAAGCTGAGGTAATTCCACTGAAACTGTACTCTTTCCTCGTTGCTTATTCTTTGTGTGTATGCAGTGGTGTGTTTTTCCAATAATGAATAGACACTATGAGGATAAGTGGGCTTCCCAGGTGGCACTAGTGGTAAAGAAAGGGCCCACTCTTCTGTCTCCTGTCAATGCAGAAGACATAAGAGATGCAGGTTCCATCCCTGGGTCGGAAAGATCCCCTGGAGGAGGGCATGGCAATCCACTGCATTATTCTTGCCTGGAGGGTCTGTCCATGGTCTGGCGAGCTACAGTCCATAGGGTCACCAAGAGTCAGACACGACTGAAACGACTTATCAGACATGCATGCACACACGTGGGGATAAGCACTGTTCATCAGGAAATGTTGCGTCTCCTCTCTGAGCCAGGAGAATCTGGTCATGTTAGTCTGCTGCTTTGAAGACCTTTGGTGACTTGCCATTGCTTTCAACTAAGGTCCTAAATTATTAAGACAGCCTCTGAGCTCCTATGATGATGGCCCAGCTTATTTTCTGACCAGTCCGACACCATTCTGCCTTGCTCTCTTACTGCAACCACACTGACCTTCTCTCTTCTCAGACGTGGCAAGCTTCTTCCCATTTGATGCTGCTCTGTCTATCTGGAAGTTCACTGAGTCCCCTTCATTCTTTAGGTCTTGGCTTAAATGCCTCTTTCTGAGGTCATCCTTCTCTGATCCCATTCTCACTCACTTTCCCCTGCAACACACTAGGTGAGATCAGCTCAGTTTTTGCCTTCATGGCAGTGATCATAATTGTTACTTAGATCACTACCAATTAATTGTAAAATTAATATCTAATCTCTCTGCCAGACTAAAACTCCTAAAATCCAGAGTTGTGTCTATGCAGGTTGCATTGTATCCCCAGAACCCAAAGCTGTGCCTGGCACTTAAAGTCCTTTACTAACTGTTGTTTGAATATTTCTATTTGATATGAATTTAGTATAATTATGAAGACATTTTGAAATTTTGGCTTAGAAGATTTTAGAGCAGAAATAGGTTATTCTCTGTTTGATTAAATTCTTCACCAGCATATTAAATTCTTCACTGTTGGCTTAAATCTTTATAGCCAGCCTAAGTCATTTGATTTCCACTCTAAATGTTCTGAGCTCAATATCCAAAGAAACTTTGATTTCAGAGGAAGTGCACTGATCCTATCAACCACCAAACATGTTTTTTTAAAAAGTCTTTGGGGGAAGTAGGAGTGGAGATAAGGAAGAAATGAAAGACATCCTAAAGCATACTGAGAACCTCAGATAAAAGCAGCAGCTTGTGAGAAGGAGGTTAATGCATATTGAAGTAGATGTCACTAATTTCATGTAAATTTGCTATCAGGAAGTTAAGAGCTTTGGGTTGTTTGTTCATTGAATTTGCACTCTCGACTTACTTTGGCCTTGGACCAGTAATTAATAATGCAAGTGCGGAGGTGGAAGAAGGAAAACAGATCAAGAAGAGAAGAGAGAAATAAAATGAGGTAAAGACAGGCAAACAGACTGACATTAAATCCACAATATAGTATATTATACTAAATAGATAAACTACAGATTAGTCTGGTCATAGGTTAATCCTTCACTTATGTTCTACAGAGTGTTAATAGGTATTCTGGAGGGAAGGAAAAAGATGGTGGTGAAGAGCTCTTTGTCATTGCTCAGGTAAATCTGGAAGATTGGTTTAAATGGAGCTTCAAGGGTCTCTTTGTTTTTTGACTTTTCAAAGAAAGAGCTAGAATACTCAGCATTTCCCAGTCTTGCTAGTTTGGTTAACAGCATCCCCAGTTCCCTGGCACTGAGATTTACACTAACACTTGAGTTCAGATACCTTTTGGGTAAAGCTCGAGGAAGCGTTTAAGTCATCCCAGAGGACACCGCGAGACAGCGACCCGTGGAATGAAGATGCCGCTTTTGGCGCCTCTTTTATCCTGGCCTCAAGGTGTAAAAGCATAGGAATTGTCACTAACAGGACCTTGCCAGTTTCTATATAACTGTGAGGACTGTATTATGAAAATTAATGAGAATTTTAATGGGATAGGTGCAAAAACCTAACTTGAAAAAATAACCTGTTAGGGAAACAGTTTGAGTCAAAAGAAACAGCCCCCAAATCAAGATTAAGTTCTCAAATAACCAGTCATTGCCCTCCCTCCCCTCTTGCACCCCTAGTCTTGCTCCTCCCTTTGCAAATAGCCATCAAATAATTTGTGAATGCACATCTCTCTGGGTATATTTTTTAAAATGCATTTTGGAAATAGTGTTGTGATTTTTTTAATATTTTCTAAATTAAATCGTAGAAAAGAATGATAACTTTAATATTAGAAATTATTATTGCTTTTCATTCCAATAATATTGAAAAATAACAGGAAGGGCCCTGAAGCAATTGCTGCATCGTCTTATTGTTAAAAACTGCCACTGACAAGGACACAGTCTCTGTACTTCTAGTGATGTTAGACTACTTTGATTTAATCCTCTTCATTTCCTTTGCTAAGGTTTACTATGCTAAAAAATGCACTTTTAATAGAGATTTTATTATAAAGCACGACCTCTGTTTCTCTTCACAAACGATTCTAATAACACTTTGACTAGATCCTGGACTGCTAAAGCGAGAAGCAGCCTTAGAGACAGTCTGGTCTTAGTCCCTGAAGCGGAAGCTGTTATCAGAGACCGAATAAGACTTGGGTCTTCTTGCTGGAGTTTGTTCTTCTTTGCCTTCTCATAGTTTACCTGAGACTAATGAGACAGTGCATATAGGATACTTCAACAGGCAGCTTTGAACACTGTGCTCATTAAGAGTGACTAAAATTAGTATCATTAGCATCATCAACCATTCAAATGTTTATTAAGCATCTATTATGTGGTTTGGAAAGGCATCTGCCCTACTGGTATGGGCCCGTCCCAAGCTGTTTGTATAGCCTGCAGTTCTGGATATGCCATGAAGAGGATAGACCCCCTAGAACAGTTTTATAGTTTTCTTTAGCATTCTCTTCCCTGGTGGCCCAGAGGTTAAAGCGTCTGCCTGCAATGCGACAGACCCAGGTTTGATCCCTGGCTTGGGAAGATCCCCTGGAGAAGGAAATGGCAACCCAATCCAGTATTCTTGCCTGGAGAATCCCATGGAGGGAGGAGCCTGGTAGGCTACAGTCCATGGGATCACAAAGAGTTGGACACGACTGAGCTACTTCACTTTCACTTTATAAAATTAGTATAAGATTTAGAGAGAATTTTGAGGTAAAAAATGGAAAGTGATGTGCGAAGTCCAGATCTACCAAAGATACCCCTTTTGGCCAGATTCATGCTCTTAGTTTGCCAGTTCAAATATTTTAAAATAATTACTGAAAACTTAAAATCATTTGCCAAAAGATCATCACAAGATAAGGAGAAAAACCTAACATTTATTATCCCTAGATTGTTTCTGTTTTTTTAAAAATGTATAATACATATAGAGAGATATATATATTATATTGTATATCATATTATGTTGTATATTATATATATATTTATATATATATATATATGTACACACTTCCCTGATGGCTCAGCAGGTCTAGTATCCACCTGCAGTACAGGAGACACAGGAGACTTGGATTTGACTCTTAGGTCAAGAAGATCCCCCGGAGAAGGAAATGGCACCCCACTCTAGTATTCTTTCCTGGAAAATTCCACGGGCAGAGAATCCCGGCAGGCTACAGTCCGCATGGAGTCACGAAAGAGTCGGATGTGACTGAGCGACTAAGCACAGCAACACATGTGATGAGCTAAAAATTACACAGATTTGAAAGCTAGTCATATTTTAAATAAGGAAAGGAAATACAGGCTGTAGACAGTGGCTGGCCGTAACAATAATGGCACTTTTCCGAATTTTGAAGTGCCAGTTGTTACACTGATGTTGATTTCTGCAGCTTCAGTCGCAGCCACTGGGCACCTCCCCATGCTTAGGCTCGCCACTGAGCGCAGTTTCAGTGCACCCTCTGTGCTTTAACGGAACTGAATATTTTTCTGTAACTCATCTGTCACTGAGCATTTATTGGAGGCACCCTGTGGGTGAAGCGTTGTGCTAGATCATGAGTAAGGAAAGATACATTCGTTACACTTGCTTTCTATAAGGCACTTACAATCTAGCAGGGGACCAACAGATCATTTTAAATGTAGTGTAGTAAAGAAATGGATCAAGACAAAAGAGAAGCTAGAAGAACCAGGCTATTCTAAAAAAAAACAAAACAAACTCAGAGGAAGACATTTGATCTGGATCCCAGGGATGAGTAGGAATTTTATTTTAGGCTTATGACTTGGCTGTTGTAAAAGGTTGTGATCTGGAAATTATGTGATACATTCAAGCAACTTCTCTGTGGTTTGGTGTGGCTAGAGTATAAATTATCAATAAGGACATACGGGACGTACGGCAGGACAGATAGGAAGAAGCAAAAACAATGTGAACTTTATGCTGGAGATGTTTGAAAGTATTTGGTCGCCTTTTGAAAGAGGAAAATACATGGTCAAATTGTGTTTTAAGAAGAGCAGTTGGAGCTGTGGTGTGAATAGACTGAAGGGAAGGGACCATTCAAGGTTGTGGAAACAGGTTACGTAGGCGATGAATAAACGTTTTCACTAGGGCAGGAATGGAAACAAGAGGACAGACTGGAAACATAATGAAAGCTAGAGACTCCTGGGACTTAGAAATGGATTGGATACATGACAAGGTGAACGGGAGGACAGAAAGAAGCTGAAGTCAAGGTGACGAGGTTCACAGTTTAGCCAGAATGGAGGCTCAGGGAAAGGTTCATATTTTTGTAAGAAGAGGAGGAATTCTGTTCTGGGGATGTTGAGTTCAAGGTGCATACCTAGGTGAATATTTAAACTTTGGGGAAAGGTTGACCTTGGAATATGGATTCAGGCATCTTCCATGAGCTGATGTTCATGAAAGTCTTAGGAGTTTCTTTCTGGGAGAGGATCTGGAGTTAGAATAGAAAAACACCCTCAGTGAACTTAATTAGTACCTGAAAGAGGATGGAGAGGAAATCTATTTTTCTGTCAGTTTTTAGACCTGATTTTTTTTGTGTGTGTGCTTGACCTCACGTTCTGACTTAACTGGACCTCAGAAAACACGAAATCATTTTGAATCTTGGCCAATATGTTGTTAAATCAAGCATATATCCATAAACTTAATATTTCTGACATAAGTTTTTCTAGTGGCTCTTCCAACATACTATGAAAAACTGACACTATGTATGAAGAATGAGGTTCCAATGCTCTCTGACATAGGCAGTGAATCACTTACTGCTATAACAGACACTTTTATTAGGCCAATACACATGTTACAGACACCTTTTTTATGTAGCATAGAAATTAGTGCCAACGTGGTTAATGGTGACTTTTTCTTTGTGAGTTAAAGACATTGTATAAAATACTCTTAAGCCTATCTTTATATCAGTTACCTTGATTAGAATTTCACTAATCAATTGAAATAAATATATGTAGTTGGTCTCAATTCAGTTCAGTTGCTCAGTCATGTCTGATTCTTTGCGACCCCATGAACCACAGCACACCAGGCCTCCCTGTCCATCACCAACTCCCAAAGTCCACCCAGACTCATGTCCATCAAGTCAGTGATGCCATCTAACCATCTCATCCTCTGTCATCCCCTTCTCCTCCTGCCCTCAATCTTTCCCAGCATCAGGGTTTTTTTTTAATGAGTCAGCTCTTCACATCAGGTGGCCAAACTATTGGAGTTTCAGCTTCAACATCAGTCCTTCCAATGAACACTCAGGACTGATCTCCTTTAGGGTCGACTGATTGTGTCTCCTTGCAGTCCAAGGGACTCTCAAGGGTCTTCTCCAACATCATAGTTCAAAAGCATCGATTCTTCTGTGCTCAGCTTTCTTTATAGTCCAACTCTCACATCCATACATGACTACTGGAAAAACCATAGACTTGACTAGATGGACCTTTGCTAATAAAGTACTGTCTCTGCTTTTTAATATGCTATCTAGGTTGGTCATAACTTTCCTTCCAAGGAGCAAGCGTCTTTTAATTTCACGGCTGCAGTCACCATCTGCAGTGATTTTGGAGCCCAGAAAAATAAAGTCAGCCATTGGTTCCACTGTTTCCCCATCTATTTCCCACGAAGTGATGGGACTGGATGCCATGATCTTCGTTTTCTGAATGTTGAGCTTTAAGCCAACTTTTCACTCTCCTTTTTCACTTTCATCAAGAGGCTCTTTAGTTCCTCTTCACCTTCTGCCATAAGGGTGGTGTCATCTGCATGTCTGAGATTTATCTGGTGCCTACCAGTTTAATGTTAAGACTGACTATCAATCTCTGTCTCAATCATGATAGAATGACTCATGCAGTTTACCGTATCACAGTAAACCACTCTAAAACTAGACACTATGTATAAGGAAACTGATTTGGGGCAATGGAAAATAGGTAGTATAGATATGATCCTTGAAGGTAACAGGCAAGATTGCCTGATATCCATACAAGGAGGAGAGGCCACAGTGGAGAGCTGTGGTTTCTCTGAATTGAAGTGTTCAAGTTTGAAGTTCAGAACTGCTAAAGTGGCTAAAATTTGACATTCAGGATACTGGAGAGAGGAACCTGGGCAGAACAGACATAGAAGCAGACCATGGGGATTCCCTGTGTGTCATTTGCCAAGGGCTGTGCATGACCAGAGTGGGACTCTCTAAGCCTTAGCAGAGGATGACTTCTGTAGGACTGAATGCTTAACAGACATTCCCAGTCATTCAGTGATGAGAGATGTTGGAATCTCGGCTAGTGTTGAAAGTTCTGGCTGATCTGCTAAGAATCTGAATTGAAAATTTAGAAAAGCAACACTTTAGGAGTAAGAATCACAATCTAGAATGAGGATCATTTCCTTCAAACTAACAGTAAAACCAAATAGGCCCTCTCTAACAGAATATTTTTAAAAACCCTGACAGGATAAGGTGGTTTGCTGGTTTAGTTGCTAAGGCACGTCCAGCTCTTTGCGAGTCCATGGACTGTAGTCTGCCAGGCTCCTCTGTCCATGGGATTCTCCAGGCAAGAGTACTGGAGTGGGTTGCCACTTCCTTCTCCAGGGAATCCTCCCAACCCAAGGATCGAACCCAGACCTCTGCATTGCAGGCAGATTCTTTACCAACTGAGCTACAAAGGAAGCAACCAAACCAAGAAGATCTGCCAAAAATTTATGACTGCCCAAATAATATTTAATATCTCTAAGGGAAGAAAAGGTAATCCAGATACATTGTTGTACATCATGTGTAATCATATGTGTGCAGAAGCAGGAGAATATGATATTCAGTCAAGAAAGCAAGCAGTCATTGGAAACAAATGCCATGATATGACCAATGACCACGATACTGGAATTATAGCTATTATAAATGTTCACCAAGATATTGGAATTATAGCTATTATAACAGTGTTCAAGGTCATAAAGGAAAAGTTGATGTACTGCATAAACAGATGGGAAATGTTGGGTAAGAAATGGTAACTATAAAGACAAATGGAAATACTAGAATTGAAAGGTGCAATGACTGAAATGAAAAATGTAATAGATGAGATTAGCAGCCAGTTAGATTCTGCATGGTAGGGGGTTAGTGCACTTAAAGTCACATGAATAGAAATTATCCAAGCTAAAGAACAGTGAGAAAAAAAGAAAAAAAAAAAGGAATTATTCTAAGGCAGATCATAGACTTAAATGTAAAAAAAGGAACTGTTAAGTTTGTAGAGCAAAATGTAGAAAATATCTTAGTGTCCTTCGGCTACACAGATAACTTAGAGTAAAGAAAAAGCAGTAATTACAGAAGAGAACAATTGATTAACTGGGCTTCATTAAATTTATAAACTTCTGCTTATTTAAAGACTCAGTTAAGAAAAATGAAAAGGCAAGCTACTGTCTGGAAGAAAATATTTATACAATATATCTAATAAAGGACAGGTATCTAGAATATATATTTAAAAAAAAAACAGCAACAAGCTCCTCCACTTAAATAACTAAAAAAGCCTCAATTTACATAAAGGGCAAAAAGATTTCAACACGCATTATCTAAATGTATAAGTATTTTTTAAAAATATATGACCAATGATTCCGTTAAAAGGTGTTCAATATCATTATTTATTATGACTATGAGGGAAAAAACACTAGAATTTCATTTGATTCCCACTGAAATAGCCACAATTAACGTCTGTGGTGAGTGATGATTATGAGTGACAGAAACTCTTACACATTGCTGGTCAAAATACAAAATGATAGAACAACTTTGGAAATAGCT
>SJYC01089315.1:0-31371 GCA_006408675.1 Madoqua kirkii
AAAGAAAAAGCAGTAATTACAGAAGAGAACAATTGATTAACTGGGCTTCATTAAAAGTATAAACTTCTGCTTATTTAAAGACTCAGTTAAGAAAAATGAAAAGGCAAGCTACTGTCTGGAAGAAAATATTTATGCAATATATCTAATAAAGGACAGGTATCTAGAATATATATTTAAAAAAAAACAGCAACAAGCTCCTCCACTTAAATAACTAAAAAAGCCTCAATTTACATAAAGGGCAAAAAGATTTCAACACGCATTATCTAAATGTATAAGTATTTTTTAAAAATATATGACCAATGATTCCGTTAAAAGGTGTTCAATATCATTATTTATTATGACTATGAGGGAAAAAACACCAGAATTTCATTTGATTCCCACTGAAATAGCCACAATTAACGTCTGTGGTGAGTGATGATTATGAGTGACAGAAACTCTTACACATTGCTGGTCAAAATACAAAATGATAGAACAACTTTGGAAATAGCTACATTTCTTGTCATGTTAAATATATGACTTTATTACTCAGCAATGCTGCTCTCTATGTATTTACCCAAGAAAATCGAAAACATCCACAAAAAATTTTCTATACATATGTTCATAGTAACTTTATTCATTAATTTATTTTCTATACTAGAAATAGCACATAACTCTTTCAAGAGAATAAATTGTTGGGTGCTCATTTGTATAGTGCAATACTATTGATCCATCATAATTATAGTTACTGAATAACACAGAAGCATGGATGAATCTTAAATAGCTGAAAGAAGGAGATGAAAGACAATATATATTGTGTGATTACATTTATATTATAAAACAGTCAAAGCTCACAAGTAAGGATTAAAATCACATCAGTGGTTGCTGGTAAGAGGTGATGGTGCTTGAATGAAGGGGCCACTGGAAGCTTCTTAGGCTGATGGCAATTTTCCCTAACTTGATTCGAATCTTCATTTCATGTGTGTATACACAGTGTAAAATCTATTTCATCACATGCAACTTTTACCTCAATAATTTAAAAGATACAGAATTTTTTAAAACAAACAGTGAAATAATCCAAACTGCTAATGATGATTTTGTGTACTAAATCAAGATAAGTTTGTTCACTAACATATCCAGTGTTTCAAATCCATCAAATGTATTTTGGCTAAGAACATAATCTAGGAGGGTTTATTTGTTGTTTTATGATTTGATTTGTATTTTTACTAGTTTTCATGGTTTTTTAGGATAAAGGTTTGCTTAGAAATTCTGTTGTCTTCAGAAAGGAACAGAATTAGCAAATTTCTCTCCAATACAAACAGGTAATTCCCTAGACAATTCACTGAAATGGTATATCCTTAAATTTTTTTTTTTTTTTGAAAAATACTCTGGAGGGCCATTGAGGAACGTTAGTTATTTCATTCCAGGGAATTGGCTGCTGGTTGAGAAACAGGCCTGGGATAATTGAAGCCATTTGTCTGAAAGCTGAATGTACAGGCAGGAATAGGCCCTGACTTACTTGAAAAGAGTTGATATTACAACATTAAGAACACTGATCCTCGAAGAATGAAAGCAAAAGGGCCAGACCAGGGTCTACTAGCATTTAGCATTGTTAGGGGGAGATTGTGTTCATTTTCCAGAATAGTTCTCTGGTGATAAGAATCAGTGATAATGGACTGACACACAAAAATATCTTCTTGTCCCGCATTCTCCTCGGAGGGCAAACATAATGGGGCTAAGAAGAATCATAGGCTGACCCTATCACATGGGTGTTTTCAGTTGTTGTACATGTCACCTTAACCTACACTTGTGGTCAGCATGATATAATAGGAAGACCCTGAGACTGTGCATCACAACAGACTTAACTGCTTGTGAACTGTGGGACCTTGGGCAAGTCTCTTAGCCTTTCCGACCTTGTCTTGAAGGGTTGCTGAAGGATGAAATGAAATATCATGTGAAAAGTGCTAATTAGCCTATGGTATGTTAACTAAAGAGATCCCTTCCTCCTTTTACAAAAACGCAGCTCTATACAAAACAGTGGTTTGTAGGATTTCTTGAGGATGCATTTCTTGAAGTTGAAATGAATAATGGAAAGCAATAGCCACTCACTGGCAAGTAAATTGTTGCCACACTGTATATGTTTTATTTAGAACACCACTGTTTTGGTCATTAAATGGAGGCCAAATGATTTGTAAATACTAAGTGCCCTACTTGCTAAGAGGCGTTAGCATCTATGAATTTTGCATGCCACTTGGACTAGGCTGTTAATCAGGTGTGTTTTATTGCTATGTATTTTCAAGACAGAAGTAAAAAAAAAAAAAAAAGAAATCTACAACTATAGCAATTGACAGCTAGCTAAAGTTCTGAATATCCAGAGTCAGATGATTTTAAAATTCTTGACTAGGAACTGACTTTCTGAGCAATGATATCATAGTAGATCTTAAGAACTAAGAAAGATGGTAAATCTTTGCAGATCTTCATGTAAGTGTCAGACATTTTCCTCTATAAGAGATGACCTTCTAAGTTCTAAGAACAGAACAGAAGGGTCTGTGACAGTAACATAGCCTTCCTTAGAAAAATCTAAAAGAGAAATGAATTATGGGATAGGAGAAAATATTATTACTTAACAAAATAGGTTGTTTTAATGAATCTACACTATTCAGATGAGTCTAAATAAGCTATTATTTTAATATATATGTATGTATATTTATGTATATATGATGTTAATAGTGAATAAGTAGGTGAAATAGTGGGGGGGGAAGCCTTAAATTCAGTAACTGCTGAAAAAATCACCTTCATTTTTCAAGTTTGTCATATATTTTTTCAGTAAATCAACCTATTAAAGAAAACACATAACCTGCAAGCTTAGATTCAAAGCATGTCTTATTTGCCTCCTCTATGTGTTTTTTTAATAAAGAAATCTTAAATCTATGGCGAATTTTGAGTTCCCAAGAAGATCTCAGTTTCAGAACTCTCAGTATTTGGTGCTTCTATGTTGCTAAATGGATTGCCAGTAACAGTTGTTGAACAAGTAAAACTGTATGAAGAATATATGTAACAGCAATATAGGCATTCGGTGCTCGTTTACTTTTACCTCCTGGGAATCAGGTGTAGTGGTAGATGTTGAGACTTGGCCTATCCATTCCCCACATGCACACAATATATTGTGTTGTCAAAGTTGTGGAGTATGACAGGAGGAGTCCCTAATTCTACCCATGGTAGGATCAAAGGAGATTTGATTAAAAGAACTGTCTTGAAAAGTCAGAAAGCCAGGACTGGGCAAGTCTTTGCCTTAAAACCAGCATGGAATGCACAGACGCTGTGAAAAGCTCAGCATGTCTGGAGCACGGTGGTGGCATGCTGCTCCCAGACCAAAAGTACTATTTGCAAGGCTCTATCAGTTGGGTTCTCAATAGGAAACAGATGGCAGATTCAAAATCATGATGAATTGAAGAGTTTATTTACAGGGGCACTATCAGTTGTGGACTGAATGTAGGGAAACCACAGAAAATGTATAAAGTGGAATCAGTGATAACAGAGCTGTTATTTCTTGACATGAAGGGACAAATGGAGGCAGCTGGTGTTGAAACTACAAAGGATCAAGGTGTGGGGAGGAGCTTGCCTTGAGAAGACTGTGACCTTCCATGGAGGAAGCCAGATAGAGGTGACCTCCCAGGGAGCAACTAGAGGATAAATACCATTATCAACTCTCATCCCTTCTTCCCATCTCCTGCTTGGCCTTTCTTTAGGAAAATAGTGAGCCTTTTTTATGGGCAAGAGGAATTTGGGATTCCTACCTGTCTTCTTAACATCAGCTTCCCTGAAGACTTGTACCTGTCATCCACCCTGCTTCTCTGAGGCTTCTAAGGTGGTGCTAGTGGCAAAGAACCCACTCTCCAATGCATAAGACGTAAGAGACACAGGTTTGATCCTGAGTTGGGAAGATCCTCTGGAGGAGGGCATGGTAACTTATTTATTCCAGTATTCTTGCCTGGAGAATCCCATGGACAGTGGATCCTGGTGTGTTACAGTCCATTGGGTTGCACAGAGTGGGACACAACTGCAGGGACTTAGCACATACATACCCTAATTCTCTTAACCGTTGTCTACATTTAGACAAAACATTGTTTTGAATGAGAGAGTTACCCAACATGAGTAAGTTGAAAGAGCTTCCTGAGAGGCTTGGGATACCTCTGAGGCTCTGTTACATATAGTTATCGTCACTGTTGCTCAACTTCTTACTTGTCAAAAACATATTTTTTTGGCTTTTAGGAAAGTCTCATTAGGCTTTTGTATATCTTACCTTGTTGATCCTCCATCACAACCTATGGGCAAGGCAGATTGAGCAAATGTTACTGATGAAGAAACAGTGTCATGGACGAATTCATAAAACTGGAGGTACCATTGAAGAGAAGAAGAGCTCAGCCTCATTCACCTGTATGATAAAGTATTCCTATATACTATAACATATGCATGCCATTTACTCTTCTCTCCTGTGATTAATCTAACACTTAAATGCCAGACACTGTGCAGGTGGTGGGGAGGAGGAAGGCCCCCTTCTTCTCTATGATGAGTACACAGCATACACCTGGTCGTATCATTAGGACTAGAAACAATCAAACAGCTATGGTAAGGGAGACTAATTTGATCAGAAAAGGAGATGAAAATATGTTCTGCCCCTCTCTTCCCAAAATTCAAGCAGAAAAGCTTTCATATTTGACATGTGTTGAGCTTCTAAGAAATAAATCAGTTTCAACTGAAGATTCAGGGCACTGTGTCAGGAGATTTGTGTGCAAATTGGTTGAGATGCTGTGTGACGCTGCAGATCTTGAACTGACCTGTGTCACTTGCTTTGAGAATGGAGGGAGGATATTTTTTTTAAATGAGGTCTGTAATGAAATAGGCCTCTGGATTTGACTCTCCCATGAGTGGATCCAAGTGAGGTTAGGTAGGAGGTGACATTAAAGCTTGCTGCCCTCAAAATGACTTATTCTCCTGCCACTCTTGAGTGCTTCTGGGGGTCGGGAGGGGTTGTGATAAGAATATTTATTTCAAAAGTAATAAGCTCTGTGTTCACTGTCACTGAAGATGAAAACTGCCTTCCCTAACCCTTTCTTCTTTTGGTCAGTGGAGTGCTAATGTCTATACTGTGTTGCTTTTCTCATCTTTTATTTGTTTGATCCTCAAATCACTAGCTCTTTTATTTTGATAACTGGCCCAATAATTGCCCAGAGGAACTCTTAATCATTGCCACTGCTCCTGAAGAACCCATCCTTTGTTATTCCTGGTTCCTCCCAGAAAAGAAGGAAATAGCAACCCACACCAGTACCTCTGCCTGGAAAATCCCATGGATGGAGAAGCCTGGTAGGCTGCAGTCCATGGGGTCGCAAAGAGTCAGACACGACTGAGCGACTTCACTTTTCAAGGAAGTATTAGTCGCTCAGTGTGCCTGACTCTTTGCGATCCCATGGACCACAGGCCATGAGATTTTCTAAGCACGGATACTGGAATGGGTTGTCATATCTTTCTCCAGGGGATCGTCCCAACCCAGGATCGAACCTGGGTATCCTGTATTGCAAAAAGATTCTTTACTGACTGAGCTACAAGGGAAGCCTTTAATAAATACTAAATACTTAGTTACACACTGCGTGTTGACTCTATTTAACCTTCTCTGCCTGGGGCAGTATCTTTTATCTATAGATTACAAGTGTTTGGAATTTTTTGTTTGTTTTTTTGCTTGTTTTTCAAGAAGAAGAAAAGGACCAGGTGATAAACACAAGAATCTCTTGTCTCCTTGGTTAAAGAAGGAGTGTCTGTGGGTTGTTATGGAGATGGGGGTACAGGCTGCCACAGACTCAGGAAAAGATATTTTAATATTTAGAACAATTAGGTATTTGGTTAATTTACTTTTCTCAGTTTTGTCATCCAGGTGTGATAAAGTCAAGTCAGTCTACTCAGTTCTGTGCAGTGGTAAAGTCTCTGCTGAGTAATTCTCAAGCAGGAATTAAGGGGGAGATTTCTTGGTATTGTGGTATAATCCATCCTATGTGGCCTGTGTTCACTAAATACCTACTGTGTCCCTAGGGCTGGGTAAGCACTGATAGGTTTCTGCCCCTGACTTAAGGGCCTTTTTGTTTTATGTTCTATAACAAGTTTACTGATACAGAACCCCCAAGATGCTTGCCCCTTGGAAGAAAAGCTATGACAAACCTAGACAGCCTATTAAAAAAGCAGAGACATCACTTTCTTGAAAAAATGTCCATAGATTAAAAGTTATCATTTTTCTAGTAGTCATGTGAGAGTTGTACCATAAAGAAGGCTAAGTGCTGAAGAACTGATGCTTTCAAACTGTGGTGCTGAAGAAAACTCCTAAGAGTCCTTTGGACACAAAGAGATTAAATCAGTCAATCCTAAAGGAAATCAGTCCTGAATATTCATTGGAAGGACTGATGCTGAAGCTGTAGATACAGTACTTTGGCCACCTGATGCAAAGAGCCAACTCACTGGAAAAGACTGATGCTGGGAAACATTTAGGGCACGAGGAGGAGGGCTGACAGAGGATGAGATGGTTGGATAGCATCACCAAGTCAATGGACTTGAGTTTGAGCAAACTCTGGGAGACAGTGAAGGACAGGGAAGCCTGGTGTGTTGCCATCCATGTAGTCGCAAATAGTTGGACACAACTTAGTGAAAGAATAACAATAGCAAAGAAGAAATCAGTCCTGAATATTCATTGGAAGGACTGATGCTGAAGCTGTAGATACAGTACTTTGGCCACCTGATGCAAAGAGCCAACTCACTGGAAAAGACTGATGCTGGGAAACATTTAGGGCACGAAGAGGAGGGCTGACAGAGGATGAGATGGTTGGATAGCATCACCAAGTCAATGGACTTGAGTTTGAGCAAACTCTGGGAGACAGTGAAGGACAGGGAAGCCTGGTGTGTTGCCATCCATGTAGTCACAAATAGTTGGACACAACTTAGTGAAAGAATAACAATAGCAAAGATTATTTCACAATAATATATTTTAGTTACCTGTAACTATCAAGTTTCCTCTAGTACAGCCTCAACTAATAGTGTGCTTCCATGGCACAGTGGCACTTCTTGTCTAAGCTCTAATCTCATTGATATAAATCATTTAAATTTACCTTTATGCTTCTTGAGCTTGAGTGTCTATTTGATAATAACCTCATGATTAAACAAAAAAATCTTTAAAATGGCAAAGATGAAGAACAATTTTCACTAATGAAAGTATTTATGTAATTAACCTACCCTCTCAAAAGGATTACTAACAAAGGAAATACACCTGTGAATTGCAGCATAAAGAGCTTCTGAATTGATTTATAGCAATTGACATTTGTGATTTTTATTTGTCAGAATAGATTTAAATGTTTCTGATAAAAATGGGAAGAACTTATCCCTATTTCCATGTAACACTTTCTCCTTGTAGACAGCTGCTGCTGATTGTTGCTTTGCATGTCCATTGAGTTGTAAAACCTATTTCACTTTGGTTTGAAATATACTTTTTCTTAATAGCAATTTTTAATTTTATTTAGATACACTAGAAAGCATATGTAGCCTTTGGAGTTTTTTTCTGTCTTTTTTATCATTTAGTGTCATTTTCTTGCTTTGCTTTATTTTTTTTTTTAAATAAAGCCATCTGTTTAGTAAACATGGAAAATTGATTGATATGAAACCCAGAAAGTTCATAATGACAACTAAATAACAGATGACAGATTAGATAAGAACAAGTCATTAAGTTGGCCTATAAAAGGACAGCCATCTGCACCACTAAAACAATCTTTCTATTGATGACAGTAATAATTTTCAGAGTCCATGACAGCTAAGAATTTATAAAAGCTTATAAATTGAGAAGTGAAGCTTGATTTTGGCAATTAATATAACCATTTTGTTTCAGGGTTACATGACAAGTGAGTGAAGATTATACAATAATCCTTTGAGAACAAATAATCCTTTACTCTGTGTATTTACATGTTTTATGTGACATAGATAATGACTATATTACCATTATTTTGTTTGGCTGAATTATTAACAGATGCAGAGAGTATAATTCATTGACAACTAAAAAGATTTATGATTCAAAATTTTTTAAAATCTAGTTTACAGATTAGTGATGTATAATTAAAACATAAGATTCAGTTCAGTTCAGTCGCTCAGTCATGTCCGACTCTTTGCAACCCATGAATCGCAGCACATCAGGCCTTCCTGTCCATCACCAACTCCTAGAGTTCACTCAGACCCACGTTCATCGAGTCAGTGATGCCATCCAGCCATCTCATCCTCTGTCATCTCCTTCTTCTCCTGCCCCCAACCCCTCCCAGCATCAGAGTCTTTTCCAATGAGTCAGCTCTTCACATGATGTGGCCAAAGTTCTGGTGCTTCAGCTTTAGCATCATTCCTTCCAAAGAAATCCCAGGGCTGATCTCCTTCAGAATGGACTGGCTGGATCTCCTTGCAGTCCCAGGGACTCTCAAGAGTCTTCTCCAACACCACAGCTCAAAAGCATCAATTCTTCGGCGCTCAGCTTTCTTCACAGTCCAACTCTCACATCCATACATGACCACAAGAAAAACCAGAGCCTTGACTAGATGGACCTTAGTCAGCAAAGGGTCTCTGCTTTTGAATATACTATCTAGGTTGGTCATAACTTTTCTTCCAAGGAGTAAGCGTCTTTTAATTTCATGGCTGCAGTCACATTCTGCAGTGATTTTGGAGCCCCCCAAAATAAAGTCTGACACTGTTTCCCCATCTATTTCCCATGAAGTGATGGGACCAGATGCCATGATCTTCGTTTTCTGAATGTTGATTAGTGGGGATATTTAATTACCAATCACAGATCCACAGGACTGAAAAATCCATAGGGCCATCTGCCCTTACCATGCCAATGCTGTCATCAAAGTTAAATCCAATTTTATAATCACTAACGAAATACCAAAGAATAACCAGAATAAAGTACACAGTGATATATATATTTAGCAGAGTTAAACAGAATCAGGGTACCAACAGTTGGACCTGCTTAATTTGAGGAAACTGTATCTGCTGACATTTAGAAGTGAGATTGAATTACTGGTTTTAAATTTGGAATTGTTTTTTCATATTTACTCATCAATGAGCTAATCCTCTATAATGCTAAATGACTTGAACTTTTGCTCTTCAACATGGACCTATTATTGTAATTGAATTTGGTGAAAGTGGTATTGGATCCTGAGTATCTATACTTTCCCTGGTTCTTCACATCCTTTGTGAAATGTTAATTCTTGTAGAATGAAATACTGTTGAGGTTTGGTTGGCCTGAGGCTTTGGGGAGAGTTACCGTCTGTCAGAACATAAGATAATATCAATAAAACTGAATCTTTACTTAGCAGGTCCTAGCAACTTTATGCTTTGTATTCCTATGCCTTGGATTTTTCTTTCTTTGTCGCTCTGATGGGTATGACTGCAAGCCATGAAATCAAAAGATGCTTGCTTCTTGGAAGAAAATCTATGTCCTACCTAGACAGCATAGTAAAAAGCAGAGACATTACTTTGCTGACAAATGTCCATCTAGTCAAAGCTATGGTTTTTCCAGTAATCATGTATGGATATGAGAGTTGCACTGTAAAGAAAGCTGAACACTGAAGAATTGATGCTTTTGAACTTGTGATCTTGGAAAAGACTCTTGAGAGTCCCTTGGACATCAAGGAGATCTAACCAGTCTAATCCTAAAGTAAATCAGTCCTGAATATTCACTGGAAGGATTGATGTTGAAGCTGAAACCCCAATACTTTGGCCACCTTATGTGAAGAATTGACTCATTTGAAAAGACCCTGATGCTGGGAAAGATTGAGGGCAGGAGGAGAAGGGGATGACAGAGGATGAGATGGTTAGATGGCATCATCAATTCAATGGGCACGAGTCTGAGTAAACTTCAGAAATTGGTGATAGACAAGAAGGCCTGGCGTGCTGCAGTTCACAGGATCACAAAAAGTATGACATGACTGAGTGACTGAACTGGGGCTGGGCTTACACATACCTGGGTAGGAAAAGTTTCAAGTAAAATTATAAAGAACGTGTCTGTGGCAAGTCTGTTTTTCACACATAGCTGATAATAGCATGTTAATGTATATACCTCTTATGCATTTATATATATACATTTTAAAAATAAAATGGAAATTGTATTTTAAACAGTGTTTGGTACCTGCTTCTGCTCACCATTTGTGAGCATGTCATTTGCCTCCTTTATCATTGATAACATAGTAGTCATTGTACCATATACCATATTTGATATTACCAACTATTTACTATGGGACATTTAGATGATCCAGCTCATGATCATGACTGAACAATTCTCGTACATAAATCTCTAGACATCTGCTTTCTCCCTTAGAGTTCCAAGGATAGAACAGTCAGGACAGATGCATACAGTGTGTTCAGGTTTTTGCTGCATGCTACCACATGTCTCCTCAGAAAAGTTATCAGGCTCACCATGACTGCATGAATGTTCTCTTCCTTGTATGTGTCTTAGCTTAAAAAGAGTTTGTAATGTTAACAATGAATCTAACGTCTTGTTTTAATGTGAATTTTTGTGTATTGAGATAGCCTTTTCCCCTGCTTTGTTTGCCAACTGCTGGAATCATATTTTTCTTTGTAGTGCTCTTTGTTACCTTTGCCCATCTCATTTCTAAAGGGCTGACTTTATTTATTGTCATTACTCTGAAGGGGTCATAGCAGGGGTAGCAGAATAACACGAAGATCACCTTGACGCTTCTTCAGGAGGAATGGTTTCAAGTTTATCCTCTTAAACCACTGAAATAAACGTGAAGCACTGCCCTCTATACAAACCAGTTATTCAACTGAAAATTGAACTATCTGGCAAATCATCTTTTGCATTTTAAGGAACTGATCTCCAAAGCTGGTGAGATTAGAGAACTGAATCTTCCTCACTGAGCTGCAAGGCCATTGGGACAAGAGGGAGCTTCCTTCTTTTTCTGATAAGTGACAAAACTAGAAGAGAAGGAATCTAAGAAGAAATGTTCTTAGGAAGGCACAACTCTTTACATTTGATATGAGTTAATGATCAGACAGGACTTAGCGGCTAAACAACAATGATATGCATTTATTGCTTGAAGCAAGGAATGAAAAAATTACATCTGGATATAATGAGTGCTTATAATATTTCTTACAATTTCGACATGAATTAGGTTGTAAAATTCGTAGCTTCCTATTGTTCTGTTTAAATCTTTTATCTTTGAAGACCTCCTGCCTCAGGCTCATTGCTAACAGGTTTAGTGTTTTCAAAGTTCTCAGTATATTTTCCCTTGCATTATCCAAGCTTATTGTTGCCTTATCATAGTTAAGTGGCTTCCCTTAACTCTGGCACAATCTTGGGCATTGGCGTTCATTTATTTACCCTTCACTTCCCGTTTATTAAGCACCTACTGTGGTCAAAGCACATGCTGAAATTACAAATATGAGAGCCATGTTCCCTCATCTCAAATAGAAATTACTCTCGTGGGTATAAAGTGCAATAATAGAAGGAACACAGGGTGTTAGAGAAGTAGTGAGAAGAAGGACTGAGTTATCAAGGAAGCCTTCTTGGAGTAAGGGCTACCTAGTTAAATCTTGACAAGTCCCAGGGCTCAGCCAGAGCTGTGACTGAGCAGTAAAGAATAGGCATGATTTTTGCAGGGGCTTATAAGTGAGTTTGTTAAGAAACACATTATGAGAGGGAATAATACAGTCTTTGCCCTTTGTAGAACTAGAAAACCTAGCCGTTTCAAAGACTGGAAGTTAATAAATAGCTACAATCCTTTTTTCTTTAGCGGTTTTACTGTACATCTAACTTTGTATTTGTGAAAGAAATCTAGAAGTGATTTCCTTGGAAATGTTTCTTTTAATATAGAGGCTACGATTTTAGTGAAAACTTTGATACTTTTTTATATGAAAGAACTTCAACATTACTAGCAATATATGGCATAAAACATGACTATTTAAAGGTGGAAATATTGGATCCAAAAAAGTCTATCATACAGCAGTAATTAACAGCTTAACCTAAAATCTCCTCTTTGTTAAGCAATTGTTTTGCTCTTTCCTTCAATCATCCATTCCTTTGTTGAACAAACATTTGTTAACCCTTAGGCATGATTAAAGAACTGTGTTTTTGAATGCAAAGGTATAAATAAGCACAGTTTTTCTTGGTGCAGGTTCTGTCTTGACAGGACTATCCATTTTGTTAATTATTATGTTTTTTTTAAATTAAAAGATAGGCAGATTGGGGATAAATAATACAAAAGCATGCACAAAAATACAGTAGTGATCTCAAAACAGGGATTGGATGTTTTACATTTTGCTTCAACCAGGAGAATCATCTTGGAGCTATAGAATGAGTTTTCCTTCTTCAGACACTTAAAAAAAATACCTACAGCGGTTTGCATCCACAATAAACGCTGATGTGAACGTGTTAGTTTTGTTTTTTGTAAATTGCATGAGTAACTGTCCCCCCAGCTCTTGCTAAGTTGATGCTTCCTTTTTTAATGGCTGTAATATATTTGTAAACATATTTCTTAACTTACTTGAAAACATGTTTCCATCTCATTTATTTGCAGACAACTTACTGTCTGTTGAATCTTTAGCTTCTTTTCTAATGACTCCTTTGAAATATTATTTTAATGAACCTATGAAACACATCATTGTATTCTTTATATTGTGGTTGGACTGCTAATGAGACTCATCCATTAAGTAAATGGCTTTGTAGGCAATGGAAATGTAATAAATAAAGTTAGTCTGTTCGTCTTTACTACTTTTCTGCTGATGGGCATACCACATGCTGAGAAGGTAATGTTTCATGACCAGAACAGTTTAGTTGGTAGGCGGATTGGGAATCTTTGCATTAAAAAAAAGAAGAACATATAAAAGCACATTTGCAACCCCAACTATTTTTTTTTATCAAATTATAAGGTAATGTATTTTTAATGCAGGCATTGTATTGCAAATGTGTATGCCTTATCAAAGATATCAAGTATCCATAGGATACTTATAAAGGGAAAAGTATTACTTTTCTAGAAATACAGGAGAAAAGAAAGAAAACCTATTTTAAGATATAAAATTTTTTGACATATAATGCACAGTTATGTATTTCTGTTATTAATAGTAGTATTGAAATGTTTTTAAAGTAACTAAAGGAGATAGCTTATATGATACATGTATAGGGCTCAGCATAGGGGTTAATACATGGTAACTTTAAGCAGTAGCATTATTGAAAGTAGCTCAGTCATGTCCAACTCTTTGAGACTCCATGGTCTGTCAGCTGCCAGGTTCCTCAGCAGACAGTCCGTGGAGTTTTTCAGGCAAGAATACTGGAGTGGGTTGCCATTTCCTTCTCCAGGGGATCTTCCTGATCCAGGAACTGAACCAAGGTCTCCCGCATTGTGGCAAACGCTTTACCATCACTGGCAGAATTTCTAGGTCTCCAGAGCTGATCTTGGAGAGACAGCAGTAAGATCTTGAAGCAAGATTCTTAGCCTGGATGAAAACCAGGAACCCTAGCCACTGACCAGCAAAGGCTAGAAGTTCCCCTGGCTCTTACCCTCATTTGAGAGCAAGAATGTTTCAAGGAGGCAAAGACTGTAAAAACAGGTACTAAATTTATTACTAGAGACACAGTACAAGTGGAAGAGGGCACAGAGGAACAGTTGACAGAGGCAAGGCAGAGACACACACCTGGAAAGTGTGGGCATCCCCCCAAAGAGGATGAGTGCAGTAAAAAGGCGATTAAATCATTTACAGGGGCGATTCTTCCAGGGCTTGGTTTACCTTTGGCCAGTTATCTCGCTTTGTTGTCCACACCTGCCGTGCCCTAGGATCCTCTCTAGCTTGTATGTACACCTTTTACCCAAGATGGATTCCAGCCCAGAGTCCTCTGGGAGAGCTGGGGCTCGTCATTGCCTATTTTGGTGTGGTGTCCTCTCTTTTTGGCTCCCAGGGCACCTCTCTGTGCATGTACAGTGTCTCCCTTATCTTCCCCAAGGATGGGGAATATGTGACCTTTTGATCTTTTACTCCAAACAGCTTTAGCCCCTCTGTCCCTGCCATAACTGTTAGGGTAAAGTGTTCACAGGAGACAGAACCCAGCTATTTATCCTGTTTCTGTTGTTATTTCCATCTCAAAGTACAAACAAGAGGCTGATTATAAACATCTGCATCCTTCCTCAGGAAATGTAAACAGTAGGCTGATAGTAAATGTCTAGCTTGGGGCCCATCTGTCTCTGTCTCCTGCCTCAGTGTTAAGGGTGCCGCCCCTTAAGAATAAAAATATGAAATAACGAACTTTTTCTGGGTTCTTTTAAAGTAGCTGCTGTGGTTTGGGCACAGATGAAGGCAAGCATTGCCAGAGAACAGGCATTTCTTCCCTAGCCAGGACTTTCTCAATTGCTTTCGTGGAAATGAAATATAAAAGGGAAAAAGAGGTAATGTCACATTTTGCACAGCAATAAAACTGAAAAACTACCTCACATTGAGAAGTGATTTTGTTTTACCAGAAATAACTAGTGCAAATTCAAATAACAAATGTTATCTTAAAAGAAATAAAAGAATGCATTTTTGTGTTGTAACATTTGGGAAATCAGGCTTTTATAATCGATAGCATGTCATAGTCTTTTTAAAAGTGTATTTCCCTAAATTACGTAAAATAGTGATGGGTCTTAACGTTCAGGTCATCTGAGATTCAGTGGACTACTGAGGTCTGCTAATGCTAATGCTATGCTAAGTCGCTTCAGTCGTGTCCAACTCTGTGCAACCCCAGAGATGGCCGCCCACCAGGCTCCCCCATCCTTGGGATTCTCCAGGCAAGAACACTGGAGTGGGTTGCCATTTCCTTCTCCAGTGCATGAAAGGGAAAAGTCAAAGTGAAGTCGCTCAGTCATATCTGACTCTTAGTGACCCCATGGACTGCAGCCCACCAGGCTCCTCCATCCATAGGATTTTCCAAGCAAGAGTACTGGAGTCGGTGCGATTGCCTTCTCTGACTGAGGTTTGGGATCTTATTACTTTGTTCCCAGTAATGGTAGGTAAAAATGATGTTACTGTTTTTAAACAGATGTCTACTTTCATGAATTTGGTTGAAGGAACAATGCCCCTTTTAGTCTCAAGCTTGATTTTGTCTATCTTCTAGACCCTTACTCTATCTAGCCTATAAGCCCTTGCTTCCGGCAGTGATCTTAATGATTTATCTTTGTCCGTGGGCTTGAAAAGACAAGTTTCAACAAAATGCCTCCTATAAGTAAAAGAAAATAGACTTCACTGAGGACGTATGTGAAATGATGATTAACTGTATTTTGAAGGAATTATGCTAGAGACACGCTAAGCTGCTCCACACTCATTTAAAGTTGGCAACCTGTTAACAGTTCCCCGTCTGCGCCACTGAGGTCAGCCAACTTCTGTTGGGTAACTGAAACGTAGAGTTTGAAAGCAGAACACAAAATGCCATCCTTAGAATTGGAGCTGTCACGTTAATTTATGTCACATTTTATGACAGGTCACAGGAGGAAGTGATACATGATTTTATAAACACGTCACCCAAAGCAGGCTCATTGAAATTCTAGCTGTCCACCAATGTTAGAAGTTATTTTCCATCAAAAATTAATAGGATCCAAGACTTTAAAAGGAGGTCTTCCAAACAGAAAAGGGAAGGTTTTCTACTGCTGTGGATAGTTCCATCTAGAGTGAATTAGAGTGTGAATAGGGGAAAGAAAGAACTTCTACTGTAGAAAATGATGCAGGTCTAACTAATTTTAAATTTCGCTGTTGCTGTTTAATCACTAAGTCGTGTCTGACTCTTTGTGGTCCCATGGACTGTAGCCCACCAGGCTCCTCAGTCCATGAGATTTTGCACGCAAGAATACTGGAGTGGGTTGCCATTTTCTCCTACAAGGGGTCTTCCAGATCCAAGGGTCACACTCCTTGGATCTGCTAGTCAGATGGATTCTTTACCACTGTGTTCTCTGGGAAGCCCTAAATTGTAGCCTGAAAGTGAAAAGAAAGAGAAGTATTAGTTACTTACTCATGTCCAGCTCTTTGTGATCCCATGGACTGTAATACCCCAGGCTCCTCTGTCCATGGAATTCTCCAGGCAAGAATACTAGAGTGGGTAGCCACTCCCTTCTCCAAGGTATCTTCCTGGCCCCAGGATCGAACCCAAATCTCCTGCATTGTGGGTGGAATCCTTGCCATCTGAGCCATCAGGAAAACCCAGGTAGATTCTTTACCAGTGCACTACCTGAGAAACCCCAAATAATAGTATAGGCCAGTGTAAAAAAAGAAAACATTCTTAGTTAGACTACAGCAGTATTATGAGAGTGAGTGTTGAGGAGACTGGGTTGGTATTAGTAACAAATATGGGGAGGTGGCGTTTAGAATAATTAATGCTTTCCCTTTCTCCCCCACATCTACGTATACTGTTCCAGATGAGGTCTAATCAAACAGCAAAATACATAACTGGAGCTATACCTATAGAGTTACAGCTCTCCATTTTCATTGTGTGCCGCCTTCCTGTAATTTTGCCGTAGACTGCTAGAGAATGCCTCCATTTAGATCAGCTTGGCCTTCCCTGGTGGCCCAGTTGCTAAAGAATCCACCTGCAGTGCGGAAAACCTAGGTTTGATCCCTGGTTTGGGGAGATCACCTGGAGAAGGGAAAGGCTACCCACTCCAGTATTCTGGCCTGGAGAATTCCATGGACTGTGTAGTCCAAGGGGTCGCAAAGAGTCCAACACTGCTAAGCAGCTTTCACTTTCATTTATGATTAGATAAGTTCCTGCCCCAACCCTCTGCCCTACCCTCAACCTCCATTCTCCACACTTACATAACTGCAAGCAACTTTCAGTATCTCAACAGACTGTACAAAAAAAAAAAAAAAAAAAAATTCCCCTGAAATATTTGTGTTGGTTTACTAGACACTCACAGCTAACAATTTATGCTGTCAGTCTGTAATATTTCAGTATATTGAGTTACATTTAAAGTATTGTATAGTAGATATGATCATTGCACAAACTAAGATATGCAAAAATAGCCATTTTCTGTCATTTAATTTTATTTTAGATATGTAGTCTATCAGGGTGGTGGGAGGAAATGATGTATTGGGGGGTTCTCTTTCCTCTTTCCTGGGTTTTTATGGGGATGGGGCTGGGCCCCATGTGGTCCCCAGTGTCACCTGTCCACTCTGGCATCAAGGAGAAACCTGGTGTCCTGTGTGGTCCTCTTTGTGGCATCAACATGGACCCACGTCTGGCTGGGTCTGCAAAGCTTTTGGATCATGCGGCTCCAGCTCTGTCCATGGTGCTAGTTAGAGCACAGGGCCCTTTCACTTGCTTGCATGCTATGTTAGAGCAGTAAGAAATGTGGGTGGGAATGCTACGTGTATAAAATCCTGAAAGAAAAGGGCTGAAAGAAGAACTGTGCCCTTCTCATAGGGCTTCTGGAAGGAGGGATCAGATCTTCCTTCTTCTCTTGCCCCATGTCAGCTGAGGTTTCTGCCATCTCCAGGCCTGGCCAGGGAACCAGGAGTCTGATTCTTTGTTATCCTTGTTTTCACTCTACTCTTTTCCCTATTTCTAGTCTAAGTTGTCTAGATGGAGAGAGTGGTGCTTTAGACTGGGTAAGGAGAAACCATGATTTTAATCATGGTATTTTCTTTTTGTTTTGTTTTGGTAACCCACTTGTTTCTTCATATCCTAGATATTGATTCACAGGTCAAAGAGATTATCTGCTTCTCCTCGTTTTTCTGCATTGTCACATTCCTCTCCAAAGAAAATGAATACACAGTGGCCCAGCTTCTTGAACAAAGAGTGGGACAAAGAGAAGAAGAGATCAGGGGGTAACTGTCAGTTGATATCAGAAACAAATGTCTATAGATGCTTATTTTTCATTTAAAGGATGTCGGTCTTCTTATGTGATGACAATAGAGCAGGGTTTAATAAGCATAAAAGTGGGAATCTAACAATAAGGTCTTGAATCTAAATGCTCCTCCTTATTTGTTCTGGGCATGTACTGTGACTTTTCCGTGTCAAAATGAGATGTAAAAATAGGGCTGCTGATGGATTGCTGGAGAAAGTTGGGAGAGAGAGCTTTGTGACAGCATCTGCTTAAAAAGCCAACAAATGTGAGTTTATTTCCAATTTTCCCTCTAATCTATTTTTCTTCATTTCTGGCCACTATAATGCTCAACTTTCAATGCCTCCAGCCAACATTTTTACCTCCTTTAAGCCTCAGTTAAATTTTTGGCTCTTTATCCAAAGACAAAAATCTTATCAATCTCCAAGTTCTTCTCTTCCCATGTTCCATGGTGATTTTGAATCTTTGTGTTTTATTTGAGGGAGAGGGCAACTCAGAGTTTTACAGAATTATGTGCATCATCTTGCTATTGATCACAAGAAAAGGATACTTAATCTGTTCTTTTTAATATAAAGAGATGATTCACATTAATGTGAATATATGTCACAGAACTATGCACTTAAAATAGTTATAATGGTAAATTTACCATTATATATTTAACCCATATATGGGTTCCCTGGGGACCTCACTGGTGGCTCAGACAGTAAAGAATCTGCCTGCAATGCAGAAGGCCTGGTTTTGATCCCTGGGTCGGTAAGATCCCCTGGAGAAGAGAATCTGGAGAAGGGAATGGGAACCCACTCCAGTATTCTTGCCTGGAGAATTCCATGGACAGAGGAGCCTGGTGGGCTACAGTCCATGGCATTGCAAAGAGTCTGACAAGACTGAGTGACTAACACTTTCACACACACACACATATTTTACCAAAAAACACAGCAAACAAAATGACAACAGAATATTTGGTGCCAAATACAAATTTTTCATAAAGTAAGAATCCCAGGCACTCTATGACATCTACTAGATCAAGGAGTAAAGGCAGTTTTTCAGCACCTTTCTAATCATACCAAGTTGTTGGCTGTCTGCTCTGCTATGCAGAGATCTGTCCCTGCTTTTGAAACTTCACTCATGCAGTTTTTCATTCACCTGCTTACTAAGCTCAGACTGCATACAGCCACGGACCAGGGGCTGTGAGCGTTTCTCTGGCAGCGTTTGCCTACTTCTCACTAAAATACCCAGAAACACAAAAAGAACAAAGAACTACGACACCCATAATGAAGATGGAAGTTAACCTAGAATTTGGGAAAGAATGATACTAATTATAAAGCAGAGAGAGCTGTCTGGAGGCATATTCTCAGAGTTAAGCACATAGCATTTCCTATCTTCCACCTATGAAAAAGATGTCTTAGAAGAAAAGGAGAGAAGCAATAAATAGTGAGTTACTTTCAAGGTGAAACTCCTAAAACAGAGTTTAGAGTGCAGTAAAAAAAGATTTGATACAAGTGCTTCTGATTTGTGATAGAAACTGTTTTCCCCATTCTCTGTTCATTGTTTGCATGGGGACCCAATTCTTCAGACTTCTGTAGAATTCCCATATCTGTGGGTTTGAAATACAGTGCTGTAATTGAACAGATTTTAATTTTACCATTTTAAAATTATACTGCATATTTAATCATTTAAAGTAAAATAATAAATTTAATATATTACCGTGAAAAAAGGCCTACTATAGAATTACCACTTGAACTACAGTGCTGTATGGATATAAACAGCCCCAAAACAACACTGCTCCATGCTGGAATAAAACAAACAGGCTCTTTCAATAATTGAGTATTATTCTGTAATCTATCATTTTACATATTTTGACATTTTGCTTAGAACATTCTCAAGTCATTTCATTTGTGCACATTCCATCTTTCTAACTGGATAATTTAGTATTTGGTGTTAGGGTAATATTTTTGCAGGAAAGGGGACCCCTTCCAGGGCCCAAAACTGGGCTCTTGTCTAACACTTGGAAATGAATTGTCCGAGGAGACACACGTGCTGACAAAGCAAGAGATTTTATTGGTGATGGGATTAATTTCCAGGTTGTCTTTAGCAAACCATTTTGACTCTGAGTCCTTCCTGGTGGTGCATGCCTTGTTCAGCCAAGATGGATGGCAGAGAGAAGGATTCTGGGAGGTGGTCAGACATGTGGTGTCTCCTTTTGACCTTTCCTGGACTCTTCCAGTTGGTAGTGGCTTATTAGTTCCATGTTCCTTAGCAGGACCTCCTGTCGTAAAACAACTCATGCAAATCGTTACCATGGTGCCTGGCCCGGGTGGGCAGTCTCAGTCAGTGTACTTCCCGTAACAGTATCTCACAAGAGCATTGAAGCTGGTGCATCTGGAAGGTAGTGATGACTGAAGTACCACTTCTGGTGGATTCCCAATGTCTGTCATGGGAACAAGAACAAAAATTAGAGGTCAAGTGCCTCTTACTTGCTAGTTCTGGCTGTAGGAACATAATACATATTTAATGAGTACAGAAAGACTCACCAAGACAGCAAGCCTGACTTTCATTTATTTATTTATTTATTGGTGACTCTACATTCATATAAATGTGTAACTTCAATTGTGTGTGTCTCTTCTCTTACTTGGAGTTTATTTTGTTGAGTTTTTAGTAATGATTTTGTTGACAAAGAAAATATAGTCACAACCTGAAAGTAGAGAGTTACTTTATTTGGTGGGAATGTTTAGCACTCCGAACCTTGGAGACAACATCCAAGGAGGCAGGAGGGGAAGTCAGGCTGTAAATAAGTTTGCAACAAAGGGAGCAGGCAGTCTGAACATCAAAGATCAGGTACCAAGTTAAGGAATTTTGCATTCTGTGTATGAGGAGATGCAGGCCTCTGGGCTCACTGAATCCATTCCTTTCATGTGCATCTCAGCTTCTGGGGCTAATCCTATTTCCTTGTTCACCTTGCTCCGTGCATTCCCCCAGTTCCTCAGTGACCACCTTTTGGGCTGGTAGCATCCACTGGATCTCAGTTTTGGGAGCCCTCATTCACATCTGGAGGCTAGAAATCGCTGATGGCTGTGGGATTTCTTGTTTATTGATATGGCAGGAAATATTCTCATTTCACAATTTAAAATTACTTAAGACCCCTAGATTAAAATATAGAGATTATATAGCTATCTCTGTTGGCATTATTGCTAATATAGGAACAACTGAATTTAGAAAACGAAACTTAAAAAACCTTCTATACCCCCCAAAAGATTTAGAGACAGAAAAACCTGTGCCAGAGCATAAATTGACATGTTTGCATTTAAAATCAAACCAGACGTGTCAAAACCCATCTGTTTAGTCAAGACTTGTAGTGAGTGATTGGCAACTTTCAGGATCTCTCTTTTGGAAAAAAGAAAAAAAAAAAAGATCCTAAACTTTTTACTTTTAAAGAATTTTGAAGTCTGCAGTAGTTCAGGGACATTAAGAATTAGCATGAATAACAGTGAGGTGAGAATGAGACCCACTGTGCTGCCTAGGGATGATTTACGCAGGGTGCCTAGAAACAAAAGAGCTTGAGTCAGTATCCCAGCGCGCATCTGCTCCAGAGCACAATGCAGTTAATTTCCGTCACTCCTGTTTTGATTCACAGCTGTTAGGAAGCAAGGATTCCACTTTTGTCATGTCGGCTACAAATATTTCCTTCTAGCAGATGGGCTTCTTTTTTCTTCTGAGGGAGGAAATAAAATTCAAGAGGGTAAATTAGAATAAGTAAGGAGCTTGGGTGAGTTGATGGGCTCAAGAATTCCTCTGACGTATACTTGAGGTGTTGAGAGCTGATTGCAACTGAAAAGCTGAGTGTGCTGAGCACTTCGGGGGTAGAATTACCAAAATGACTGGTGTCTGATAACTTTCTTATCTTCCATGGATTTATTAGGTGAGAGCTTGAAATAAACGTTTTACTTTGAGACATTCTCCTCTGATTTAAGGGGTGGAAAAGAAATAATAGCATGTTGCTTCGAAATGAATGACTCCTTAGTTAACAAATATGAGAGAGATTTGCAAGGTGGGGGATGGGCTTTCCTGGTGGCTCAGATCATAAACTGCCTGCAAAGCAGGAGACCTCCTTTAGATCCCTGGGCCCGAATGGTCCCTGGAGAAGGTAATGGCAATCCACTATAGTATTCTAGCCTGGAGGATTCAGTGGACAAAGGAGCCTGGCAGGCTACAGTCCATGGGGTTGCAAAGAATCAGGACACCACTGAGCGACTAACACTTTGACTTTCTCGAGAGTTTGGGGATTTGGGTTCGGGAGTGGGGAGGGAGCTAGGTTGCTTTTGATCTTGACATCCAAATTCAGAAACAAAACAGGAAAGAAAAGTTGCTATCCAAAGAACATATTTGAAGATCAAAGCGCCAAAGTCAGTTATTCTATATATAAAGCACAAGTGCATGTACACATACAAATTTGCTTATGCATGCGGTTCAGTGATTAAATCCATCAAAATAGAAACATACATACTGTGTTGTGCTCAGTTGTTAAATCCTCTCCAACTCTTGGTGACCCCATGGACTGGATAGACCACCAGCCTCCTCCGTCTATGGGATTTCCCAGGCAAGAATACTAGAGTGGCTCACCAGTCCCTTCTCCAGGGGAAATCCCTGACCCAGGGATCGAACCTGTGTCTCCTGCATTGCCGTGCAGACTCATTACCTCTGAAGCCACCTGAGTAACCCTGATAGAAACATGTAAATGTGTACATTTACACATCCATAACAGAAATAGAAGAGGTGGGGACTAGTAACTGACACCTGCTAGGACGTGGGGAATGGATCGCCCAATCCATCATTCCTTTATACATCAGGAGGCATCTTCTGTCCTCGTGTTGGTCAGCTTCTCCGCTTCCCGTGTGAAGTCTGGAAAGGATGCATTGTCGCCTTTTCTCCAGAGTTGAGGAAGCTGAGATCACACAGGTGTTACATGCTTAAGGAAAGGGGACCATTAGAGGCAGACCTGTCTGACGCCCACGGCCACGCCTGTCCACTCTCCTTCTGAGGGAAGGCTGACTTTGCAGTTGGTGCTTTATATACCAGCCGGTCACTTATGCGCTCTAATAAATAAATTCGCTGTTCAGTCCCCATGATGCTGCTACCGTGATGTACCATGGTTTTCTGTGTTCACTTGAGTTGTGCAGATATGGCATATCATACAGAAAACAACACACGCTGTCTCTCCTTGAGTCGAATCTAACAAGTTTAGTAACTGGAAATCTTTACTGTCTTTCCTGAACTCACTTTTGGAAGACAGGATGTGAAGGATTTTTCTGTCAGTTCCAGGTACAAGAGATAATCTGGTGTATACAGTTTGGATATTAAACTATTGAAATTTTTGAATGTTTAGATGATTTGTGGAGACAGTAAGATCGTTTTTTGTAGCACAGACTGTTGTAGAAAAGTGAGGACACGAGGTCTATCGTGCACTGTTACAATGTTAGGCATGTCTCCAGGGTAGTGGCGATTGATGGAAAAGCTATGATCTTGAAGAGGAATGTGGCAGAATTGGGGCAGTTTCCTCTGATTAATTTTATTGATGCAGAACATATTTATGATTCTGTTTGTCGAAGCTTCTGTAGGAAATCTGTTTCGTCTTGCCTTCTGCTGCTGCTGCTGGGACGTGACACTTTTCTCCATGTCTCTACACAAATGGGAAAAAATTGTTAAGGAATTTTTTTTTTTTTTTTAACAAAAGACAAGTTGGATATGTGATTTTTCAAACTTGGAAATGTTCAGGCTTGACAGTAATGGTGCACTTCAGTGACTTTACAAGGGATTCTCTAAATCTGATTGTATCCAGCGGCCGTGGATGATAACTGTTTGCCTTAGGAAGCTCTCAAATGCTCCAGGGCCTCATGCTTGTGCTATGTTCGACTCTTTGGAAATCCTAAGTGATCCCATATCTCAGGTGGTCTCCCAAGGAAGATTTTAGTATCGGTCTCATTTCTCATTTCCGTCCTCTCTTCTAGTATGGTAACCTGGAGTTTTTAGAGCAACTCACTGTACTGGAAATGTGTATAGTACAATGCTAGCAGCTTGCGCAGCTTGAAAGCAGCCTGTGGGGGGTACAGGCAGTTTGTGGTATTACTGCCATAGCTTTGTCATGTTGTCACTTAAGTTGTACTTATTTGTATCCACTATGACCCAACTGAGCTTCCTTGGTGGCTCAGCCAATAAAGAATCTGCTAGCAATGCAGGAGCCCCGGGTTCAATCGCTGGGTTGGGAAGATCCCCTGGAGAAGGAAATGGCAACCCACTCCAGTATTCTTGTCTGGAGAATCTCCTGGATGGAGGAGCCTGGTGGGCTACTATCCACGAGGTCACAGAGTCAGACACAACTTAGTGACTAAACCATCATGATTAAATTGCTAGGCATTTTTAAAATTAATAATTAGCAGCAAAATAAGAGTTATGTCTGGTAAGCACTCCTTTTGTCAGAACTTGTGTGCCCCAAGAATTATTCAGATGTTGTCTCTTGTAGGCTGTGCAGGTGGGGACACGGAGGTGTAGGGCAAGCTCACCTAACCGGAAAAGTGAAGCCACAAAACCCAGTCTCCTGAATCCCAGAGCCAGGCTTTTAACCATTGTACTGGACGGAGGAGCCTGGTGGGCTACTATCCACGAGGTCACAGAGTCAGACACAACTTAGTGACTAAACCATCATGATTAAATTGCTAGGCATTTTTAAAATTAATAATTAGCAGCAAAATAAGAGTTATGTCTGGTAAGCACTCCTTTTGTCAGAACTTGTGTGCCCCAAGAATTATTCAGATGTTGTCTCTTGTAGGCTGTGCAGGTGGGGACACGGAGGTGTAGGGCAAGCTCACCTAACCGGAAAAGTGAAGCCACAAAACCCAGTCTCCTGAATCCCAGAGCCAGGCTTTTAACCATTGTCTGACTGTCTTAACTCCCTGATATTGCTTTAGTTCTTCCTAGTAGGTAAGAAGAAAGGGAAAATGAACATAGTAGTGTTGTTTTTCCTACCTACTGGTTTTTAAAAAAAACATTTATTCTCTAATGCATGCATCACACCACAATTTATCTCATTAAGCAGAGAGTCAGTGTCTCAGCTGTGCATTTAGCCCAGGAGAAAATATCACCAAGACTAGCTTTCTCTTTCAGAAAAGGGAAGCTGGAGTTCATCAGTAGCTGTGTCTTTGCGCAGTTGTAGTCTGAGTGTAGGCATGGCGAGTATCAAACTCGTATTTATAAATGAAATTTCTGTCCACTTACTTTACTTTCTTATCTCCAGCGATGGAATATGTTTTGTTTTAAAATAGTTCCTTGGTTTGCATTCCAGTCACATGCCTGTCTCCATCTTCTTTCTTTTTTAAGTTTTCTGGATTGCTAATTTGTTTCTAGTTATCTAATTGACCCTGTCCAACAGAACTTTCTTCAGTGATGCCAATGTTCTATACCACGCTCTGTAGTAGCCACCAGCCACATGCGATTATTTAATACTTGAAATTTACCCATTGAGAGAGAAATATCATATAATATCACTTACAAGTGGAATCTAAAATGTGATACAAATGGACATATCTATGAAACAACTCACAGACATAGAGAACAGACTTGTGCTTGCCTGGAGTGAAGGGGCAAGGGGAGAAGAAGGGAAGGATTAGGAGTTTGGGATCACCAGATGCAAACTGTCATATATGGGATAGATAAACAACAAGGTCCTACTATATAGCTCAGGGAATTATATTCAGCATCCTGTGATAAACCATAATGGAAAAGAGTATGAAAAAGAACATATATGCATATAACTGAATCACTTTGCTGTATAGCAGAAATTAACATAACGTTGTAAGTCAACTGTACTTCAATAAAACTTTAAATAATGCCTACACTGAGGAACCACATTTCTTATTTTAGTTCATTTAAATTTAAATAGCCACATGTGGCTGTTGGCTTCCGTTTTGAATAGCACCAATCTAATTAGATTTTGGCAGAAGGGTGGGTTTTTTTTTTTAATTTTTACTGAAGTATAATTGCTTTACAATGTGGTATATGTATTTACCCATACATATATCCCCACTTTTTTGTATTTCTTCCCATTTAGGTCACCACAGAGAAATGAGTAAAGTTGCCTGAGCTATTCAATAAGGTCTCATGAGTTGCCATTTCATGCACAGTATAAGTAGTTTATATATATCAATCTCAATCTCTCGATTCCTCCACCTCCCTTCCCTCCTTTGGGGCCCACACATTTGTTCTCTGTGTCTTTGTCTCTATCTCTGTTTTGCAAATAAGATTATCTAGACCATGTTTCTAGATTCCATGTAAATGCATTAACATGCTGTATTTGTTTTTGTCTGTCTGACTTCACGCTGTATGACAGTCTCTTGGTCCATCCATGTCTCTGTACATGACCCAGCTTCATTCCTTTTCATGGCTGAGTAGTATTCCACTGCATATGCACCACCTCTTTCTCCATTCTTCTGCTGATGGTTGTTTCCATGTCACGTCTTCTGTGAACAGTGCTGCACTGAACATTGGGAGGCGTGTACCTTTTGGGATTATGGTTTTCTCTGGGTATATGCCTCATAGTAGGATTGCTGGGTCATATGGTAGTTCTGTTTTTCATTTTTCAAGTCACTCTCATACTGCTCTCCTTAGTGCCTGTATCAATCTATGTTCCCACCAGCAGGTAAGAGGCTTCCCTTTTCTCCACACCCTCTCCAGCATTTATTATTTATAGATTTTTTTTATGATAGCCCCACAATGCATTTTTAATTACACAATACAATTGATGGAATCATGAGAATTGTAAGACTTTCAAGCGACTCTTTAAGTGTCATAAAACAAACACTATGTTCTTTAATAGTTGACTTTTATTCAGTGTTTTCATACTCCATCAGGGAATAAATGTCTTCTAATCTCCTCTGAAAGGAAGAGCAAAAATGGTGCTCACCTATCCTGTGTGGATTTTGTACAGGCCTTAATGATTCACTTGCTTCTCTGTCAGCCCAATGTGAGCACTCTGTATTTGCCATATTAAGAGAGAAGGGGCAAGTCATCAGCCAGAAAGCAGCCCCATCTTGCCTCATATTTTCAGACTACATACGCGCGCACAGCTTGCTACTGATGTATACCATGTGGGGAAAGTCCAGGGAGAATTATGTTTCTTTCATGATTGAACGCTAGTACTTGGTGGTATGTGGAAAAACAGTCTCTTGCTTGTGTAGGCAAACAGCTGTTGTTATCTAAAAAATAATCATTATGATAGCAAGTGCACATTTCTCGTGTCTTCTGTCAGAATATGTTCTGTGTGAAAATGTGCATGTTTAATCTGAAAAAATATATCTGTTGATATGACAAATTAAAAAAAAATATTAGCCAGAAATGGGAGCTCATCATCTTTTTTTTGTTCGCCTTACCCTCTATACACATACCCAGTAGAAATAAAAGGCAAACCACAAATGTAATTTTTACATTTTCTAATTATCACATTTAAAAAGTAAAAAGGTATAAGTGAATTTAATTTTAATATAGTTTATTCAACCCGGTATCTCAAATACTTAAATGTGTAATCAGTTTTAAAAAATTAATGTGATATTTTGTATTCTTTTTCTGTGATCAGTCTTTGAAACTGAGTGTGTGTTTTAGATTAACAGCACATATCATGTGTACAATAGTGACGTGTGGTCAGTGGCTACCCTGCTGGACAGCGCAACTCTAGGTCCTTGTTTAGGGCATAGTGAACCGTGTTTGAACCTCTGAGAGTGCTTTGCCGAAAGGAAAACAGGGATCATCGAATACCCAGCAGAAGAGATACTACATGGACTGGCATCAACCCACTGTAGTCTGAATCTGTGGTTAAGAGGGAATAATCTGGGACCATTTGTCAGAACATACTTAGGGAGAAAATTTTTTTAGAAACTGTTGGTACAATTCAAGTTTTCCTTGTTCAAATTGTGATGACAACTTCTAAAGACATTTTGAAATTCTAAGTGTATGAAATATCATTTTGTCTCTATTCCAACACAAAAACCATAGAACCTGGAAATTTTTTTGTGAACTACTTTTTTTTTTTTAACTTTACAAGTCACAAGGGTGGGTTGTCCTGTGGATATAACTGAGTCATTTGCTTTATTCTTATAAAGCAAAATACTTCTATCTTGATTAACTACTACTAGTACTTTAGGTGGCCTTTTAATACAACTTTATTTAGTTGTTTTATAATTTTGTAAATTAAATCCAAGTTTTGAAAAATCCATACTTTGCATGGGTATGTTGTAGAGGACTATTTTCAACTGCACCTAGAAAAGGCATTAAAAATTGTTCTTTAAGTATCATAACTACACAGTTGTTTGAAGCCAAGACAGGAAAAAAAGAATAGTAATTATTACTCAGAGGCTATATCTACTGTTAACCATGAATAGTCAGTTGGTTTAATTAATATGTAACTTTTTACAAGTTAAGAAGCTTGAAATTTGAACTGATGTTCAGGTGAAATTTACTGGCTGTTTTGGTTGTGTAAACATTCTTATATAGAGTCTCTAGATTCTGTTGCATCAAAAGATATTTGAGCTCCAATTTGGCTGTTTTTAAAATCTCTATAAGCCTAATATTCCTTGAGTATAAATTATATAACCTGGCACAGAGTTGGGAGTCAGTTACTATTGGTCAAACGTATAGAAGCTTTGGGTATCACCAAGTCCAGACCATTGTAAACACTCAAGGTCAGCTCTCCATGTATAATTACTACAAATTATATACAGAAAATATGTAGGACAGCAAGAATTACATATAGAAATCTTTCAGAAATACTATAGGAAATTAAATATCTGTGTTACATGTATTATTAGACTTCTTTTTTCTTCTTACATTTCCTGTAATTTGGGAAAAAAAATATAACAAGGAGAAAAGCTTTTAATAATTAAATGGGTTGGAAGCAAGAAACAGAGTTGCCCTGTACCTTTTAGGTTATAGTGTCCTAGCTGCTTCAGCACAATTCATTTCCTAATGTGAAGTTTGTAGTATGAACCAATGGTATCTATGTCTTGGACTTCACTAGAAACAAGAGATCTAGGCCTTCTTTGGGAAACAGTTGAATGGTTTCATATCTCAGATGTTACCTTTGTTTCCCCCTCGACTCATGGGGAGAGAGCAACAGTACAATTAAATTGATTTTAAATCACATTTAGCATTACGTATTGATCAGATAGAAGTGCTCTGAAGCAAATGTCACATTGTTCAACTCCAAAAAGCATCTCCATCGGATAACAGAAGCAGCACCAGCTTTCATCTGTTAAGTAATTCAGATGATGTTATAAGTCCGGAGAGTGAGATACACGTGGCGAGTAAATGGCTCCCAAACCTTATTATTGAAATGCAGCCTTCAATTCAGTTTATTAGCTTGTTCTTTATTCTCATTTATATTTTATTACCTTGGAATACAGTCATAGGATCCTGGAAATGGAGTTTTCTTTAAATAAATTGTTCCTGAAGTTTCTAAAGGATTTTGTTAAGTGACGTCCGGGAGCAGACATGATGTCGGCCAAGGCAAGTTTTCAGAGAAGGGGAGGGGGTACAAACATTTCTCTGAGTCAGTTGTGATAATATCTCTGTTTCTGCTTTTGTGTCTGTCATCTTTGTTTCTGGAGAGTAAATTCCTGGTTGTGTTAGAGGTGGAGGGAGTGGAAGGTTGGCTTAGAGTTATAGAATTTGGTTGTCTAAAGTCGTGCATTCTTAAACGTGGTTCTCCCTGAAATAGTTGCGTTTTCATACCAGGGGATTCCAGGAATGATTGGGAGGAGAACCACCCAGTGAGCTACTTGGCCATCACTCCATCCCCTAGGGGCTCCCCCGCACTCTGCGGGCCTGTGTGAGCTTCAGGAGTGCTGTGATGATTAACATCTGTTCTGGCTCACGCCATGCCTTCAGGGAGGAGAATGAGGCAGCTGTTGAGCTACTTTGTCCCTCTCTTCTTCATCCATTTCTGTTCCACTGTGTCCATTTGTTTCCCTTTCTGTTTCCAAGCCTGAGTCAGTCTCCTCTCTGCTCACATTTTCCTCCATTGCTCTGATGGTATATTCTAACCCCTCTCCTTTGGCCCAGGGGCTAAACCACCTCAGGTCTGTTGGAGAGGCAGCATTGCTTGATGTTTAAAGGCACAGATGTGGCAGCCAGACTGTCTGGATTGAAACCCAGCTTTGCCTTTTAGAAGCTTAGAGACTATAAGTGATTTTTTTATTCTCTCCTCTCTGAAGTAGAGGGCTTCCTAGGTGGCTCAACGGTAAAGAATCCATCTGACAGGGCAGGAGATGCTGGAGATGTGGGCTTGAACCTTGGGTTGGGAAGATCAGGGCAGGAGATGCTGGAGATGTGGGCTTGAACCTTGGGTTGGGAAGATCTGGAGGAGGAAATGGCAACCCACTCCAATATTCTTGCCTGAAAATTCCCACGGACAGAGGAGCCTGGCGGGCAGTAGTCCATGGGGTCGCAAAGAGTCGGGCATGGACATGTCTGATGTAGACAGTAGTGGGACATGCCTCGCAGGTGCTTGTGAATACCACATGAACTGCCATATTTAAGTGCCTAGAGAGGTACCTGACGTACAGTAGAGGTGAATCCATGCACGCCTGCGGTGTTACGATGCTTAAGAAGCGTTGAGGAATAAAACAGCCTGATGGTGCCTGTGCTTCTTTGTAGCTCCTCTGTTCAGCCCACCCTTCATTTTGTGTACATAATAGAACTGGTTAGAAGGGGGCCACGTGCTCAGGACCATTGTACCTTAGTAATGTGGGGGAGCAGGAGAAGCGGTTCTGAGGGTTGTCTTCCCGAGTCAGTGGTGTCTATTTCCAGATTATGGAACTGGCAGTGGGAAAGCAGCCACTGAATACTAGCATAGGGCAAGTGTGGGATAGAGGCTGGAGATGGCTCCCGATTTTTTTTTGTCTTCCGAAATATGAACAAGTCATATTTCCTGACACCAAAGTGCTTAACAGTCCCTTGCAGAAGACAGATAAGAAAACAGACAGCTAAACTGTCATGTGTAAAGTAACAAATGTGAAAACCTGTGCATGGGCAGAGAACATCTGGCTCCAATCATGGAAAGAGCGCAAGAGAAGTAAGGCCAGGCCTCTGAGAGAGGCAGGGCAGGTCAGAGAAACTGAGCTGAGGGATTAAGAAGGGGTGTTAGTGTGAGTCACTGAGTCATGTCCGACTCTTTGTGACCCCGTGGACTATAGCCCGCCAGGCTCCTCTGTCCGTGGAATTCTCCAAGCAAGAATACTGGAGTGGGCAGTGGGTAGCCATTCCCTTCTCCAGGGAATCTTCCCAATCCAGGGATCGAACCCCGGTCTCCTGCATTGGCAGGCAGATTCTTTATCATCTGAGCCACCAGGGGAAGGGTATTCTAGGCCAAGGACAAATGAATGAACGGCATGTGCAGAGGTCTAAAGATAAGAGCAGCTGGTGCAGTCCAGAGGGGCTGGAGCACAGTATGGGTGAGGAACAGCAGTAGGTG
>SJYC01089317.1:0-51034 GCA_006408675.1 Madoqua kirkii
TATACTGCATATTATTTAATTTATCAAAAGTTTCTAGCAACAGTCTAAACTTAATATGAGGCTTAAGGCGTTTAATAATAATAACTTAATTTGAAAGCATCTTTGTCTTCAAAACCCTCTGGTCACTTAACAGAATGCAATAAAATGTAATCATAAAATATGTATCATGCCTTCATATTTCTGAATTTCCATCCTATTTTTCTTCTTTTAATCATCTATAAAAATATGTATATGAATAATATGACAAAAACTCCAGTTGTTTCACTCTCTGTGTATAAAGTGCCAATGTGTTCTTTGACAAGTACTAAGAATGAGAATTAGAGGGACATATTAGCACTGTGGAAATAACCTGGCACTGTTTTATGACCTTTGCAGTGAATTCATAAATGTCTAGAAGGCTCAGATCATCAGATGCTCATCACTGATGCCTATATTCAAAAAAAGGGAAAATCTCACTCTCCACGGGGTTTTCATCCATTGAAGGTGCTGGTTAGTAACTGTGTTAACCAAAACAAGAAGAAGTGAATGCGCATATGACCATTCTGCCTGCCTGTGTGCTCAATTGCTGATTGTGTCCAAATCTTTGCGACACTATGGACTGTAGCCCGCCGGGCTCCTCCCGTCCATGGGATTTCCCAGGTAAGAATACTGGAGCAGGTTGCCTTTCCCTTCTCCAGGAATTCTTCCTGACCCAGGGGCCAGGGATCAAACCTGCACCTCCTGCGTTGACAGGCGGATTCTTCACCACTAAGCCACATCAGCCAACTAAAAAGAGGAATGGGTTAAAAGTGAATACCTTAAAGAAAACAAAAGGTTATGTAAAATCATGAATAATCCTCAAGTAATCAAGTCATATAGTAGATTCAAAGGCTCTTCATCTGTCATTTGTCCATAACTGCTGAGCAGAGCTTCTGTGGAAAGATGAAGGAGGCAGAGCTTCACCTCCAGAATCCCCTTTCAGGCAGAGCAGCAGAATTGTCAATACCACCTTCTAAATTGGCATTTCCTGCAAGCTTGGGAAGTTGTCTTCTTTCTGTTCTGTTCATTAGCCAAAGGGAAGTTTTATCACCTTTCTAACACCAGTAATCTTTTCAACAGCTTGTACACCAGCCCCAGGCTCAGAGCCTCAGGCAGGGATCCCTCCTAGCAAGAGTTTAACATCTCTTTTGTTTCAAGGTGAATGGGGTTAATTCTCTGTCTATGGCAGGTGATACTGGTTTGCCAGTAGAGATAGAACAATTCCACTATTTCAAAGTAACTTAAAGGCAAACTGAGCAGATACAAAGAAAAGAGATACCCAATGATAGTGTGGGGGGTGAGGGGGAGGTGGTGTGGCACAAGGTGACTGTGGGGAGCTGCTCCCAGTAAGTTCAGCCTCGCGGTGTGCAGTCTGGAGACTTCGGGCTCCTGGCCTTGCCTCCATCCAGCAGTGTGGCCTGGAGCAAGTCGCACAGCCTTTCTGGGCGACATTTTCTGCATCTCTGGGGACACTGGCTCACTGTGTTCTCTTTACCAAGACAACATGTGCAAGGGTATGGTCCTCAGGAAGTATTCAAAATTACCCTTTAGGAATCTTTCCGTTCCCAAATTCCTCATTCTCTGTGCATTATCTGTGTGATTGCCAAAGTGAAAATAATAGGAGAATAGTACTTAGCGTTAAGAAGGCTGCAGGCAGGCCATGTGGGTACTAGAAGAAATGCACTGCCTTTAAATTATAGAAGCTGAATTCTAATGTCTTTAGTCATGTCTGACTCTTTGTGACCCCATGAACTGTAGCCCACCAGGCTCCTTTGTCCACGGCCATTCTCCAGGCAAGAATACTGGAGTGGGTTGCCATGCCCTCCTCCAGGGGATCTTCCCAACCCAGGGATCAAACCCAGGTCTCCCGCACTGCAGGCAGATTCTTTACCATCTGAGTCACCAGGGAAGCCCATGCACCCTGGGTTTCTAGCTGAGTGATACTGAAAATCTTGGGCCTTCGACTTCTTGTTAATGCAACAGAAGGACTGGGCGATAGAATGTTTGAATTGCCTCCAAGGTCAAGAATTTGATGCTTCCTTTGTGCCAGCTAGCTCAGACCTTAATTGTGTATAACAACCAGTCTTTCCCTGTCACCCTTGACAAGCTGAGATGTCACCTGTGGTCACATGGGCCTGCATGCCTTAACATGTATGCATGCCATCTGCTTCATGTAGTTATAATGCCATCGTGATGTAGTATTACTAAAAGAAATAGAAGTTTTAGTCCTCATCTATTCCACCAGCTCTTGAAATAGAGACTAGGACTTCTGTACATGTCGCAAGCATCATGATGGCACGAAGACGTATAATTAGAACAAGACGCTGAGACCACAGTATTTCTGTGGTTGCTTCCTGAACAAGTATGTTTCTGAAAACATCCATGGGAAATTCTGATGTGGAATCAGTGTTGAGAAGCCCTGACGGGTACCTTTTATATATAGGAAGTCCTTGGATTCTAGCAATTTCTCTCTAGACTTTGGAGTTCTTCTGTGACTCTCTAGTCTTGTAATAATGAGTAAGTTATTGAAACTCAATGCTTGATTCCTCATCTCAAAAGTGGGGACAGGGACACCTCTCTTTCAACTTACTGGACAGATTAGATGAGATATGGGCTGTCTTTTGAAAGCTGGGTTCAGTTCAGTTCAATCGCTCAGTCGTGTCCGACTCTTTGCAGCCCTATGAATCGCAGCATGCCAGGCCTCCCTGTCCATCACCAACTCCCAGAGTTCACTCAGATTCACATGGTAACTATTATATTTGGTTGGGAAAGTCTTGATCCTACAGAGCTAATTGGGCCAGGCATGTTTGGGATATTCAACAGATAACAAGTGAAAAGACCTTTAATAATTTCCTAGTTCTCACTGAAATTTGTTGCTCTGCCACCATCCTGGCCGTATCATTAGATTTAGTGTATAATTGAACATGTTTGATTTAATAAATTAGTTAAATGGGTAATCATTATGATTTGGGTTTCAGTTGAGTCCCTGAGGCAATATTTGCTGGTAGCAAAATATTAGGTAATTTGAAAGAATTATTAGAAAGATTGAAATATTAATATGTCTCCCTATTTCAAATTTATAATCTCACTAATTATAAATATCCATCTTTCCTTTGATGTCACTTGTAATTTTTGATTTATTGCACACAGTTTTTAGAAATGTGTGTGTGTTTATTTGACTGGGTGTTTTTAGTTCAGTTCAATAACTTAATCATTTTTTTTAAGATTTACATAAATGTCTGAAATTGATACCAGGAAGAGAATTGCCACCTAATTCAAATGTAACAGTCAGTATATACAGTCTTTCTCCCATAATAGTTATTGGACAAGGAGTAACACATGAATTTAAATCAAAGTAAAAAGCATTATTTTTAGTGTGCACCTGTTAAGATGCTTCTTTGTTGGAGACTATTTGTGGTGTGTTTAAAAGTATAGAAGAAAATTTATCTCCAGTTAGCCACTTTTTGTCACTTGCTATTGCTTCATTTGCATTTACTTGTAGCACTCAAATTTTATTTTGAGGTTTTGTCCTGAAAGTACTTTCTCACCCACCATTCACTCACAGTAATATTTCACCATCTCCCTGCCCCCACCTCAACCAGCTCTTCTTGTCCCTTAGTGACTGTGCTTGCTTCTAGAACCTTACACAGGATAAAGAAACAGAAAGCTTCACACTGTCATTCTTTTCATTTATACATAAATAATGTGAACATGTGAGAGTGCCTGGATGATTTTTTACTGAATTTGAAAAGTTTGCTTCAATGGTTTTACTCGAAATATGAACTGATAGGTGCATATGGACATTCACTTGAGAGACACCTTGTGTTTGAGAAATTCAGGTAGAAACTGCCATCCTGTGGAACACTTTAAACCGAGGTACAGAAGAGCCCCAAGTGACTGTGTTTTGTGCAGAGATTCTGTGGTGCCCTCTTAGCGGACTATCCGGAAGAGTTTCCCACTTTTTCTTCCTAACAGAATCCTGTTATGTGTAGACATTTCCACCTCACCTCCCAGCTTTCACCCAGAAGATTATGGAAAGATGCCTCTCCCCAGGACCAAGGTCCGTGTTGCTATGAAAAAAAAAACCCAAAAAAGTCAGCAACCCAAAGCACATTGTGATAATCAGAATGCAGTCACTACTGCCAAGCAACAACTTCCCCAGCATCTCTGGACGCTTCCCCAGTCATTACTCTAGTTAATTGATCTCACTGTGGACCTGCTGCAGTTCCAGCTGGGCCACTTGCTGTCTGTGCCGTGGTCTTTTGCGTGCTCGTAAGGGAAATTCCTGTATCTTCCTGTAAACACAGTCTACACATTCCAGAAAATCTGATGCCTTTCTCTAGAAACTACTTTAATGTCAAGCACTGTCTCTGTCCTTTACTGGCAGCTAGTTACCCTAATCTATACAGTATACTATCTTCTCCTCTGCTTAATGTTTACGTGTTTGTTTCTAAGGAACATCATCCTGCCAGAATGCATACTCAATTGAAGTAAAAATCAATTTTGCGTATTGATCAGAATTAGTCAGCATGGCTTTTGAAAGTTCATAGCATGCAGTTTGTACAGCTATGCAGTATGGCCTGACCAACTCCTGCAGAGTGAAGGAGTGGATGGGTGGGTAGATGAATGAGTAAATGAATAAGTTTTAAAAGGAAAATTCAGAGATTATGGAGGTTGAATTCAGTTCAGTTCAGTAGCTCAGTCGTATCTGACTCTCTGTGACCCCATGAATCGCAACACACCAGGCCTCCCTGTCCATCACCGTCTCCTGGAGTTCACTCAAACTCACGTCCATTGAGTCGGTAATGCCATCCAGCCATCTCATCCTCTGTCGTCCCCTTCTCCTCCTGCCCCTAATTCCTCCCAGCATCAGTCTTTTCCAGTGAGTCAACTCTTCGCATGAGGTGGCCAAAGTACTGGAGTTTCAGCTTTAGCATCATTCCTTCCAAAGAACACCCAGGGTTGATCTCCTTCAGAATGGACTAGTTGGATCGCCTTGCAGTCCAAGGGACTCTCAAGGGTCTTCTCCAACACCACAGTTCAAAAGCATCAATTCTTCAGCACTCAGCCTTCTTCACAGTCTAACTCTTACATCTATACATGACCACAGGAAAAACCATAGCCTTGACTAGGCGGGCCTTAGTCGGCAAAGTGATGGCCTGCAAATATGTTCACATCTTAGTTCCTGGAACCTGTCAGTATTGCCTTATATGGCAGAAGGGTCTTCACAGATGTGATTTAATTAAGAATATTTTGAAAAATATTTCTTTGGCTATGACAGATCTCAGTTGTAGCTCGTGGGCTCTTCACTGAGTCGTGTGGGGTCCTTCATCATTGCACATGACTCTAGTTGTGGCTGGTGGGCTTCATTGCTCAATGGCATGTGGGATCTTAGTTCCCTGACCAGAGATCAAAACCATGTCCCCTGCATTGGAAGCAGATTCTTAATCCTTGGCCTTCCAGTGAAAGTGAAAGTTGCTCAGTTGTTTGCGACTCTTTGCAACTCCATGGACTGTATAGCTCATGAAACTGTTTAGGCCAGAATACTGGAGTGGGTAGCCATTCCCTTCTCCGGGGACCTTCCCAACCCAGGGACTGAACCCAGGTCTCCCGCATTGGCAGATTCTTTATTAGCTGAGCCACATGGGAAGCTGCTCCAAATTCAGAATCTTGAGATAAGGAGATACCCTGGATCGTCCTGGTGGACACAGTGTTGTCAAAGGGGCTTTTTAGGAGGAAGGCAAGAGAGTCAGTATTAGAAAGGAGGAAACGGGACAACGGCAGCAGAGACTGGAGTGATGCTCCCTGAAGCTTGCCGAATGGGCCACAGAACAAGGCCACTGGAAAAGCCATGGAAATGGATTTTCCTTAGACCCTCCAGAAGGAACCAGCTCAGTCAACACCTTACCTTCAGCCCCGTGAAACTGACTTTGGACCTCTGGTCTCCAGAACTGTAAGAGGATGAATCTGTGTCATTCTAAGCCACTACACTTACAGGAACTTGTTACAGCAGTAATAGGAACCCAACACAGAGATTCATAAACTTCACGGGGTGTAGCTCCGCTGGCCAGGAATGCAGGCTTCTCTCCCCTACATCTCATGATCAGGATGCTAGCAATAGTGATGTTGACCTTCTGGTGAGATGTGTATGTTGTGACAAGCCCCAAAGGAACAGAGACTTGGGAGGAATGTACTTGATGTATTTCACTGCTTCCTGAAGGTTATTTTTCCTTTTTGTTTCTCTCTCTGTTTTTTAAAAAACAACTGACTGTGCTTCCCTCTACTATTCCCATATGTTTCTCTTCAAGTTGTCCTACAGTTTCCTTTTCTGATTTCTACTTCACTCTTCATTCAGTGCTATTCTTCTCGGAGAAGAAAATTAAAGCTAGCTGAAACTGAACCTGCCTTTGTTTTGGCCACTGCTTTAATTTGCAAGAGTCAGGCACTCTTGCTTCTTACTGGGATTTGGACTGGGGCGGGGATGCGAGAATGGAGTAGGGGGCAGAAGTTTCAGGATCTCTCTTGTCCGAAAAGTCCTATAACTGCTCTGTCGCCACATTTGTGTGGTGAGGTACTGAGCATTTTTAGATTGCTGATCCGGAATCTTGGAACAGTATAGTAATTTGCAGTAATGCTGTTCTGTAGCACCTGGGATGTTTTGGCAGTTTTTCTAATGTATTAGTTGTCACATTGTTACAGTGATTTGTTAATGGAAAAGCAGTATCATTATTTTACTTAGCAGCATTTTTATGTGCTTCCATACCACAAAATCTATGTATTGGTAGCTTTGTGGTAGCCAACTATTACAATGTTTGAATATGAATGGGATTCATTGAGTCGTAAGCAACAGAAAAATCTAATGAGCAGCAGAGGAATTCTACCAAACCCTCTGATAAAATGATGGTTTAATTTTAATAATGGCTGCATTCCATGTTTATCAAAGATTGTGAATGTCAGTCTCAGGATAAATAGAATCCTCAGGAAAGTTTAGCAAGGGAAATTGTTATGGGGACTGAGTTTTGTAAGTCCTACACCAAACTTTGTTTTGTCAATTCTCATATACACCTATAGGGGAAAAAAACAAACAAACAAAAAAACAAAAACAGGAATTTTAAAACTGATACAAATCGTTTGAGTTTTTTTTCTTCAAGTACAGAGTAGAGTAACAAGTTGAGTAAGAGTGAGAATATATATTATCCACTTAAAACTGACACCCTGCTGGAACCATATACTTTGCCCTGAAATCTGTTGTAAGATTCCTGGATATTGTGGTTTATACATTTTCCTGTTGGAGGTACTTCTTGGACCTCTTAACTCAGAGATTTTGCTTCAACAATTAAGAGTAGCCTCTGGAATGTCTGTTTTTAGCAATCACTGTCAATAATTCACGGCTTCCCAGGTGGTACAGTGGTAAAGAATCTGCCTGCCAGTGCAGGAGATGAAGGAGAAGTGGGTTTGATCCCTGGGTTGGGAAGATCCCCTGGAGGAGGAAATAGCAACACACTCCAGTATTCTTACCTGGAAATTCCATGGACAGAGAAGCTGGGTGGGCTTATGTTCCAGGGGGATCGCGGAATTGAACATGACTGAGCACAGCATAGCTTAGGTAATTCAGGATATTCTTCAAGAATCACTGCTATATATATCCTCTCAATAAAGAAAGTAGTGAGTTTTATAAAGTTATTTTAAGAAATTCCTGAAGGATTTTTGAAAAACAGTTATCAGAAACACTGTTTGCCATTTGAAGATAGGCCGTGGTGAGTTAAAGAACACTTTAGAAAAAGAGTTTGTGTGTTTTGAGGGAGCCTATGGCAATTGTAAGGTTCTGGATTTCACTGAAATTTGTATCACTGCAGCCAGCATCCTTTGGGTATGGCGGCAATGTGTTTAGCTCAATGACAAGGAAACTGGCAGATATTTCTGTAAGACACACCTACTAAGAAATAGTGCTTGCTTGATCCGCATACACTGAGCATTTAATGGTTTGCATTTTTTTGCTTATTCACTTGTCCTAAATTCTTAATGAATAGGCTCTCTGAGGCTTTAATTTCTAGCCTATCTTAAATTTATTACTAAAGTTTATCAAGCAATAAACACACTATTGCACTTATACTGTCATATTTTTATAAAGCAGTTTATAAAAGGTGACATCTGGCAAAGAGGCAGATCTATAAAAATCATGCTGGTGGTTGTAGTGTCATTTTTTCTGCCATACTCCCAGAAAGAGTAATATTATTTTGACACACACATACATCCCCCCTGTCAAGTTTCTATTTTTATAGTTGGCTTACTGCACATATCCTTAAGCTATACAAAACCTTTGGGCTAATGCAAAAAATGACAGTTCTGCATATTATTACAATGCTATTTTAGAGGTTGACTTTGCCTGATGGAATTTTTCCAAGAACAGTGTCATTTTCATGACAGTAGACATTGTTGACAACAATACTACCGTGCGGTTAGTCAGAAGAGGTCAAATATGGAAGGACAAATCATAACTAGCTTAATTTAACATTTGGTGTGATTATTTCCAAATATTCGCTAGATATAGGGATAGAAAAAAAACAACAACATCCCTGATGAGCAGATCCCTAAGTAGTCAGAATCTGAACTAATACTTTGGTTAACATATACCCCACCCTGAAGTTCAGAAGCCCTTCTCCTAGGTTTATATCCCCACACTGAATGAATTTATCCACCAAGAGACTGTACAAGGACATTCATAACAGCTTTGTTTAGAAAAGCCCAAAATGGAAGCAGCCCAAATTTCCATCAGCAACCGAATGGATAAATGTAGTAGAGTTATAAATGAGATACTTCACAGCTGTTAAAGCATACCACCTACTGCCCCATGCAGCAACATTAATGGATCTCACAGACAGTTGCGTGGAAGAAGCTTAGCTGCTGAAGAGTACCTACTGTATGGGTACAGTATTGCAAAACATAGAAACTGACAGAGCTCACCACTGGAGATAGAAGTTAGCATAACAGATGTGTGTGTGTGCGTGTGCACACGGGTGGGAATGGTAGGAAGATTTAACAAGGACACTGTCTGGAAAGGGGCAGAAGAAGTCTTCTGGAGTAATGGAAACACTGTGCTTCATGATCTGGGTCCTGGTTACCAGTGTGTATACAAATGTAAAAATGCAAAGCAGTAAAGTTAAGATTGGACTTCCCAGGTGGCTCAGTGGTAAAGAATCCTTCTGCCAGTGCTGGTCATGTGGGTTCAATCTCTGGGTTGGCAAGATCCCCTGGAGGAGAAAATGGCAGCCCTCTCCAATATTCTTGCCTGGGAAATCTCATGGACCAAGAAACCTGGCAGGCTATAGTCCATGGACTTGCAAATGAATCAGACAAGACTTTGTGACTACACAGCACAATAACATTTAAGATTATCCCACCTTCCTATATAATTTGGATACTCACTGCTGTGTATAAACCACCCGAAAGCAAGAAAGCAGCTTGCTGCTGTTATCCTGTTAGACAGGATACTACAGGAGTGATTGGCTTATCTCAGTTTAATGAAGTCGGATGCTGGGACTGGAGGGACTCATGGCTGAAAGATGGTTAGGTCCCTCTCTTTTGATCTCCCCTCCCTCTCCGAGACTATCTAAATGGGCTTTCTCATGACATGTTGACCTCAAGATGGTCAGACTTCTTACTTTAAGCAATGTAAGAGCTGCTCTTTTAAGAGATCAAGTGGACACGTTGGTTTCTTAAGACCTGGGCGGAGTAAGTTCTGCTGAAGTCTCTTTGTCAAAGCACTTACTGAGCCCACCAGACTCAAGGAGAAGAGAGTACAGACCCCTTCCCCCTACTTCTTACTGGCAGAGATGTTAAAGATTCTGTGGCCACCCTGTGCAGATGCTATATCTCAACTTTAAAGTTTTTGTTAAAAAGTTAGTCACGTTACTCTCAAAACTTTCTTACCTGTTGGAAAGCATTGGAAAATTGAAATCTAGTTCTGAAAAACACAAACAGCAAAAGAGACCCTCCATCTGAAATCACAGTTTCCATCATATCATGTATCTCCTCTCCATTTCTTTTTGAGGTTGAGAAGTCAGTGACTTTTTCTTATGTTATTTGAAGTTTCTGGGCTTTGAGTTTTATTTTTGCCAGGCTTGGATGAACTTAGACTTTTATTTAATGATTTACGGCCTAGAGTTAACTGTCAGATTGAAGTCAGATAAGGCTTCTGATACAACTGAAATCCTTTGCTCCTTTTGATTCATGGATAATGAATTTGCCATCTTACAGTCAAAGTATGATTTTTTAAGAAAGAAATCCTATATCTCTTATTAATCATCTGTCAGAGCTATGTTACCCAACAGGTCTTTTTGTACAAATCCTTATTAAGAGATGAGCACAGAGCAGCTGCGTTTATGAAGTGAGGTTTTATTGAGATTGACTGGAAATGTTTACTCAAGCTAAATAAAACCAGCATGAAAGCATATTCTTTTAAACTATTCAGCTCCATTCGAACACACCACTGATGTGGACAGCTTGGGGAAGCAGCTTGTGTACACAATAAGCTGCATTATCAAACATATCAAAAGGTTTTAGAGTCAGCACACCCAGTGTCTCTATCAGAGATAATTATTACGCCCGTGCCTGGCATAATTTAGGTCGAGAGAAGCACTTTACCCAGATCTTCAAGCAGCATTGTACAACTCATTTGAAATTTTCAGGGCCATATCTTATTTCCGTGCCAGGAAGTTCAAAGTCCCTTCTACAGAGTCAAGATTAGAAAAATCTAGCCTCATCCTCTCAGATTTTTCTTTTCAATTAATTGCAAAACGGCTATCCTTTGCCTCCCTCCCCTCCACCCCCTGCAGAACCAGAAAGGATTTATGTAGTAATAGCATATCACCATAATTTCAAGACCCTGCTTTCATTTGTCACTTAAAGAGCTTTGTGGTATATAAAGCCATCAACCCAGCTTCAAAGCTGTATCACTTTGTCAAAAGAGAGTTGTTTGCACTTTACATGACAACCTATTTGTATAAAGTGCCAGGATTTGAACTAAATATACCACGTGAAATCTAAGTTGTAGATGATGGAATCTTGTTTGTAGTGCTTCTCATTTGCTGCTCGCTCTATCCCCCAGCCTTCTATGTTAGTTCCTCCACTTTACCGCCCCCCCCACCCCCATTGAGTGGGACTGTTTTTCTTGTTTGTTTTTATATTTATTTATGTGACTGTACTGGGTCTTAGGTGTGGCCTGTGGGATCTAGTTCCCTGACCAGGGACCAAACCTAGGCTACCTGCACTGGGAGCGTGGAGCCTTAGCCGGTGGACCACGAGGGAAGCCCCAATGGGACTATCTGTAAGAGACCCCTTTAATTTAGACAGGGCTTCCCTGATAGCTCAGTTGGTAAAGAATCTGCCTGCAATGCAGGAGACCCAGATTTGATTCCTGGGTCCAGAAGATCTCCTGGAGAAGGGATAGCTACCCACTCCAGTATTCTTCGGCTTCCCTTGCAGCTCAGCTGGTAAAGAATCCGCCTGCAATGCAGGAGACTTGGGTTCAGTCCCTGGGTTGGGAAGTTCCCCTGGAGAAGGAAAAGGCCATCCACTCCAGTATTCTGGCCTAGAGAATTCCATGGACCATGTAGTCCATGGGGTCGCAAAGAGTTGGACATGACTGAGTGACTTTCACGTCACTTAATTTGAAGTGAAGTTGCTCAGTCGTGTCCAGCTCTTTGCGACCCCATGGACCTACCAGGCTCCTCTGTCCATGGGATTTTCCAAGCAACAGACCTGGAGTAGACTGCCATTTCCTTCTCCAGGGGATCTTCCCAACCCAGGGCTCAAACCCAGGTCTCCCGCCTTATAGACAGATGCTTTACCGCCTGAGCCACCAGGGAAGTCCTCACTTAATTTAGACAGTGTTAATGGTGTTGTCTGGGCCACATCAGAAGGCACAAAATTCTAGAGTCTGATGAGCACATTTGTTTCCTCACTCATCACTGACCCTTGAATACTCTGCTGCTGCTGCTAAGTCACTTCAGTCGTGTCTGACTCTGTGCAACCCCATAGACGGCAGCCCACCAGGCTCCCCCATCCAGGTGATTTTTCAGGCAAGAGTACCGGAGTGGAGTGCCATTGCCTTATTGCTTATTAAAATGCCAATGTGCATATCTATACGTGTGTTTAAATAAATCTCAAGTCAAAAACATGTGAGTGAATAATATCCATGTGTGAGTCAGTGAGTATGACAGAGCATGACCTTAGGGATTGGGTGGATTCTGATCTATTCCCCTCTTCTCTCAAGCAGTATAACCTTGGACAAAATAAGGTGTTTGAATTTGTTTGCTCATCCATCATTTGGGGGAACTAATCTCAATTTGGAGAAGGAAATGGCACCGCACTCCAATAATCTTGCCTGGAAAATCCCATGGAGAGAGGAGCCTGGTGGGCTATATAGTCCATGGGGTTACTGAGTCAGACAGGACTGAGTGACTTCGCTTTCACTTTTCAGTTTTATGCATTGGAGAAGGAAATGGCAACCCCCTCCAGTGTTGTTGCCTGGAGAATCCTAGGGACAGAGGAGCCTGGTGGGCTGCCGTCTATGGGGTCGTACAGAGTCGGACACGACTGAAGTGACTTAGCAGCAGTAGTCTCAAATGGCAGGCTTACTGATACATTGAGTCTCATGTGTGGAGTATCACGAATTCTAGAAGTCCCCACAATCTTAGGACTGTCAGAGTTAGCACACTGTCTTAGCTGTGAGTTGAGCTTATTCTCTATAGAACGTTTTTCGGTTTTTGTTTTAATTTAAGCTTTCCCCAGAATTAATTATTCATATTTAAATAGTTAACAAATGGATATATATATATAAATGTCAGAGATGAGTGAGAGGAAATGAATGTAGCCATCCAACTCTAGAACTGTGTGCCTGTTTACATATATATATCAATTTGTTAACAATTTAAATATGGATATATACCATATATATATATAAATCTGATACCTACTTCATGTAGATAGTCTTCACAATAAACTCAGTCCCTCCTAGGATATAGTGTTTCCATCAGATTTTTCAAAGGTGTCCGCAAGCCAACCTCCCTGTTATCATTACCCACAGGCCAATGCAAAATACAGAATTTCAGATCCCATCCCAGAACTTTTGAAACAAACTACATTTCAACCTTTATTTTCACACAAAAGTTAAGGGAGAATTTTACTAGTAGAGGGACTACTGGTTCTTCATTTAGAAGACTAAAGTTTTCATGGAGGTTTTTTTTTTTTTTTTTAAGGTTTTTAACCATGACATTCAGTAAGAAATAGATTTAATATCATTACCCAATAAAGGGGAACATATGTATTTATAAACACATGTAATGAAAACAAAAGTTGTACCAAACAGTATTTACCCTTGCTGTATTTACCCTCAGATATTTGTTTCAGTTTAAAGCATACCAGCCATGGCGCCTTCAATTGATTTCATAATGGGTTAGTAAAGAACCACTGTGTTACACAACCTTGGGCCAATCCTTTTTTCCTCCCCAGGCCTTGATTTTTCTCACCTGTAAAAGCATGTATGTAGAGCAATTGGCTGAAATTGTCTCTTAGTTACCTTGACAGCCTGTGATGCATTTTAAAATGTGAAAATCCATCTCTGGACTGGATTTTTCAAAGGGCTTGTTCATTGGTTATTGTATGTATAGTTTTTATTGAGAAGGAGCACAGACAAGCAATGGCTCCGGAGCCACAGCTTTTGCATAATAAAAGCTCACCACGCAGAGTGGTAGACGTGCCAAGTGAACAATTAAGTGCAGGTCCTAAACTTGTGTCATTGTTTAAAACAGAACGCACCTTTAAGCTCTTTAAAATGCGTATACTTTGTCATTATGCAACGAAAACATCGTGCACTAACTCTTCCTGTCTGACACACAATCAGAATGTTAAGCAGTCTTCTGTTCAGAAAAAATGCTAACACTAGCGTGCAGAGAGCTGACAGCATCTTGACCAGTGATCAGAACTGACATCACCAGTGAAAGGCAGACAGGCCTCCTGTCCCTCCCCGTGTGCTGCCCCAAGAAGGGCTCAAAGTGACCAGTGTGCCGCTCAGCCAAGGAGTACGTAATAGAAATGCAGTCTCCAGGACACGTCAGAGAAACCCCAGCAAGGAATAGTTCTATTAAAATAAAATGTATGTGGAAGATAGAAGTAGGGACATACTGTGAAACAGAAGTCAAAGAGACAAATGTTTGTGATCAAAGGGGATTACAGAGAGAACCACTAAATGAGATTGTAGCTGAGTCTTACACTGGACCAAGAGAATGTCATAAGGGACATTGCTGGTTAATGGACAAAACTGGGAAAGAGAAGTTGGTAGATTAGATAAAACATGGTACCAACGTTACATTTACTGAAGTTGCTTGCTGTACTGTGGTGGTAAGAGAGATGGTCCTTATTCATAACTGTATACTGAATGAAACTTGTTTTCAAAATAAGGGCGGGAAATAAATAGTGTGTATATATAGGGAGAAAGTGCAAATGATACGCAGATAGGAAAAATGTTAACAATAGATGGATCTGGGATGTAGATTGATGTTCCTTATGCTATTCTAGTTCTTGAAATTGGGGGATATATTGAAATTAATTCCAAAGTAAAAGTTTTGAAGTGGCCCCATTTTCCCTTTCTCTCCTCTGACTGTGGCCCTTTGTTTCCAGAATTCCTGGAGTGCTTTTGCCTTAGGGGCTGTGCCTGTGTAAGGCCAGCTTGGGCCAAGCTGGAGCCTCCAGCATCCTCTAGTTTCCCGGATCTCTCTATCTCTGCCCTTGTCCCTCAGGCCTTTTGGTCTGCCCCTTTTCTATCATACCTACCCTTGCTCCAGATACATTAGTGCCGAGACATATTAGTGATTGGCTGGTTCCATTAGTCTTTCTCACTTGGTCTTTGGTTGACCTTAGTCTCTACCCAGTTCTTGTCCTCTTGGCCCTCTTGGCTGAATGCTCCCACCTTTCAGCACCAGTGTCTTCAAGACGGCTTTGCAACTTCGAGAGCACTGATCTTTTTTTATCTTGAAAGAAACCCAGGATCCTCTTATGAAAATTACTGTAAAACAGGGACTCAGTTACCTGCAGATGCTTGCACGTACCAGGGAGTCCAGAGGCTTCTGGTGGTAGGTCTTGGTCTCCATGGAAGCCAGAAATCCATAGATACCTTTAAAAACATTTTGAAAAAGCAGTGATCTTACTTTCACATGGCAGAGCAATGCCGAGGAATAAACAGAGGTGGTTCTTGCTTGTCTGCTCTGCCAAGTGCCCACATGGCCAGACAGATTTCAAAGCAGGGATGCTCTGTAATTCTTAATTGTCCTCCGAAGCCACGTCCTTGTCTGTAGGAAGGTACAGTCTTTGATGAGGTGAGATGCCTGAATGTGAAACCAACTGACAGCTGGTATGATTAAGTGCATTCAGAAAAATTACAGCAAGTAATACCCGGCAGGAATCGGAAAAATCAGGAGCCCACTGTGGCTGCGGGGATGGCTGGAGCTAATGGAAGAAGCCGGAGAGCAGCTAAGATGTGTCTCCCAGGATCTCTCAAAAGAACCCCTCACGCTCAGTCGTGCAAGACAAAACAAGCGGGAAGAGAGACCAGCACTGGGCCACGGGATGTCGGAGGGCTGGCTAAAAATCAGAGCTCAGGGTCTGAGGGCTGAGAGAAGAGGGCACAGCCCTTGGGTCTCAGCCTGCATCTTCACAAAAGGCCTGATTTAGACTTATGATATTATTTCCCAAAGAGGAGGTTATAGAAGAATTTCAGTTGGAAATGCAAAAAAACCCTCTGTTATACTTTCTGACCTGCCACACACTTTGAATTTAACTAAAGGAAAAGAAAAAGTAATGTTGTTACTTTAGGAATAGTTTATGTACTTTGATTTCATTTTTTCATGTTCAAGTTTTTTTTTTTTTTTTTTTTTTTTAATGTCGACTATACTTTTTGGGCCTCTGGTTTGAGATTCCTTCCTTTTTTGCTTTTCTAAGTGGACTAGGAGCCTCAAAAGCAGAGGTCTCTCATCCTTGCAGAAGCAGTGTCCATCCCCACCCGTGCCTGTAATGACATCCTGTCACTGTGAGTCCCCTGCACCATGGAGCTTATCCTCCCCCCGCGACCTCACCACCCCCACAATGAACAGGTCCAACCCTTCCACTGCGAGCAAAGGTGGTGCTCAGTTTATTGGTAATTAATGACTAGTACTTCCTTGATAGAACATAATGGAACTGCAGAGCTATCACTTGGAAGGGGAAACAACTGTCAATTATCACTCTAATGAATCCTGCTTAACAGAGGTGACGGGCAGCCGGCTGATGCGCAACCTTCTGTGCATCGAAAATGTATCCCTTAAAGTTGCCATTTCTGTTCTGTGTGTGGTTTGCAAGATAACCGCTCTCAAGGCCAGATTTTAAAGTAGCTTCAGCTCTAGGTAACAGTGTCATTTTGGAGCTAGTCTCAGAACTAGTTATTAACTCTTCAGCGTTAACCCCTGTTCATATTTGAATATGAGTAAACAGAATATTCTTAACATTAAAAAATTTTAATATCATGGTAGTGGTGATAACAGTTATTGAGATGATCGTAGCAACGATGTAATGAATGGCATTTGTTGAATCATATGTGACAGTCCCTACACTGAAAATTTCATATGTATCGTCTCATTTAATTCTCGAAATAGCTGGTGTTAAAAATCAGTTTGCAGAAGGGCAGATTCATGGCTGTTGTATGATTATAAACACCATTCAAGATCTTACTCAGCTCATTATTTGAGGGTGAAGGACCTAGTAAGACGTTAAAATCAGCTCAAATTTAAGATTTTTTCACAAAAATATATGTGTGTTTGTGTCTCTCTGTGTGTGTACGTGCATGTGTGCTTATACAATTGGATAGATTGTTGGGCCCGATACAAAACAGCATAATGTTTGGCTATCCATAACAGCTCACACAAAGTACTCTCTCAGGTCACTTGTAAAATAGTCCTGTAAACAGTAAGTGATGCCCAGCCTTGGGGACACTTCTCTGAAGGAATCCAGTTAATCTCATTTGCCTCTTTCAAAGTTTGAAATGTTTTTTTTTTCTGATAGCTGTAGGGTAGGGAGTGCTATAATCCGCAAATGATAGATGAGGATACTGAGGCTTTGTGATGTTAGGTAACTTACTCAAGGTTGTATGAGAGATGGAGTGGGGACTGACTTGAGTCTGACTCCTTCCACAGCTGGCACTGCGGTGATGGGCAGCATGAGCTCACTAAACAACTGGGTTTGAGTTGAACTCCCAGTGACCTTGGGCCAGGTAGCTGCTGCTGCTGCTGCTAAGTCGCTTCAGTCGTGTTCGACTCTGTGCGACCCCATAGACGGCAGCCCACCAGGCTCCCCCGTCCCTGGGATGCCTTTATTTTTACACCTGTGAAGTAGTGTTGCTGGCAGTTTCTAGCTCACAGTGGTGTTGGAAGGACTCGGTGAGGTGGCGTGTTACAGGCCTGTGCATGGCGTATATGACGGGGCAGTCCGTCTGTAAGAGCTGGCAGCTGCTGTCCCCGTCAGTAGCGATTAGCGTGGCATGCACCACCCGCGTGTGTCCTGAACGTCACAGTGCCCTCGGCGTGTCTGCCTTGATCCGCTGTGGTTGCCTTGAGAGTCTAGGCACATTCAGAATACGACCTCCAGGAATCTCAATCACAGAAAATCAGCTATTACAATTTTTGTCTGGGATCATGACAAGCTTTAACTGACCCCAGGACTAGAAAGGCTGCGCAATACTTGGTCAAGAATCACTTTCCTCTGGGAACAAAACAACAACAGTGCCAAGTAGCTTGTGAAACGATTGGCCCTTGCTATTGCCTGTAAAGGTTTAAGGATAAATGAATCCATGATAACTGTAGCAGGAATAATTTTAAAAACCTACTCAAAGATCAGTGTCATACAACACCTCTGTTCAGTTCAGTCGCTCAGTCGTGTCCAACTCTCTGCGACCCCATGAATCGCAGCACGCCAGGCCTCCCTGTCCATCACCATCTCTCGGAGTTCACTCAGACTCACGTCCATCGAGTCCATGATGCCCTCCAGCCATCTCATCCTCTGTTGTCCCCTTCTCCTCCTGCCCCTAGTCCTTCCCAGCATCACCTATTAGGGCCCGTTTTTCACAATGGCAAAAATCCAAGCACGGCATTCAGTCTTCTCTTCCTAGAGTTCATGTTGCCTTCTATCAGTGGTGATGGAGTTGAAATGTTCAGGTCTTTCACTGGATATCATCTCACTGCCTTGCTCTGAGCAGATAAGCTGTTGGAACCATCAGTATCAATCCTGGCTTTTGGAATTAGGGAGTGTCAAAGGGACAGAAGTCAAAGGTCAAATGACAAAATGATGTGGGAATTTTCCATTTTTTAGAAATGAGATTTTTCTGTAGATATTAAGGAAGTTATAATTTGACGAGCCACTTTATTGGAGACACATTTCTATACTAGTCCCTTATCTCCTTATCCTGAGAGCCTTGTTGCAGACAGCATATGTACATTTAGTTACTCAGCTGTATCAAAAATTTCTCTTTATGCTCTCATCCTTGTTGTGTGGGTAGAAGGAAATATCTATGTCAAAAGGAGGATGTGCTATCTTGATTTGAAATTCTTTAAGAACACGTAAAAATGAGTAGCTTTGTCTTCATAATATTCATGTGTTATATTTTTGTTGTTGCTGTTGTTAAGATTTGCTAAGTTGTGTCCGACTCCTTTTGCCTCACCACAAGAGAAATGAAGCATGTAGGTCTTGTTATTGTGATCCTAAGATGAAGGCAGATACTCATGATTAATTCTTTGTGATTTTCCTGTTATTATTGATAATGCAAACAATATGTCTGTGCTGTTTGAGAGCTGACAAGCATCAAGTGTATTTTTAAACATGCCAAGTGTGTTTGGTACTCCTCCTACATATTTCCTTAAATTTGTAAAATCATGAAACATTTGGTTTTTTGTTGTATATTTAGAATTATTGCCTTATAAACTCTCTCAACATACTGTGAACAGTTCAAAGAAACTCAGTTTAATTTTGCACATATATTGATGTGAGGAATGGTTGTGAAGAACTACTCTTAAAGGGTTGAATAGTTGTTCCTACTGGGTATAAAATAGACTGAAAGAGACATTGAAGAGACTCACAAATGATATCTTAGTAACTCATGTCAGGATTGCTACAATCTATTTTTAGAGTTTCCATCTTGCGTGGAAAGGCAATGGAAAGGGTTAAGTATTTTAGCTCAAATTTCTATTCCACATGGCCTTGACACCCTCAAAGCAAATATATTTTTCATTTTCCTCTTAGTTTTCTCAGCCAAATGAGACGGAAGTCACTAGTGAAATACTGCAGGATGTATTGACTTAGATATGTTTTCTAATTTTAACTTCTTTTGAAGTTCAGTTGGTGTACATATCCTTCAGGGTAGTTTCTACGCACTGTGTACTCTGTGCGTGCTAAGTTGCTTTAGTCGTGTCTGACTCTTTGCAGCCCCCTGGGCTGTAGCCCGTCAGGCCCCTCTCTTCAGGGGATTCTCCAGGCAAGAATACTGGAGTGGGTTGCTATGCCCTCTTCCAGGGGATCTTCCCAACCTAGGGATCAAACCCACATCGCCTGTGTCTCCTGCATTGGAGGTAAATTTCTTACCACTGAGCCACTGGAGTACTCTAGTTCTAATCAAAAGGCACACAAAGTCCAGAAGAGAATGAGAGTTAGTGAAATTCTCCTCAGCATTCTCTCCATTCTACTTCCTAACAGTGATACATCCTAAACTTCTCATGTTAAAAAGTGCTCATAAAGACATACTACGTTACTAAACATGGGTTCCTTTAAAAATTAGTGGACCAATAAAAGAACGTAGTAGAATTACATTTTAATTGTACAGTCATTAACTGACTGAATTTGCTTTTTCCAAAATACAAATTTTTAAATTAGCCTTTGTGACCTTTAAAAACATTCTGAATTAAGATAGAACATAGTAATGCAGTCTCATTAACTTTAATAAAGTCCAATAAAAAGTCTAAATTAAAAAAAACTGTCTTCATAAAACAGTGTGTTATTGCTAAAGCATTAATAGAGCATCACAGTTTAAAATTATTAAAAATTACTAAGTATCCATTTAGGATGAGATTTATTTTATGATTGCAAACACCTCTAAAGCAAATCGGAACTCAATTGCAATGCATTTTGAGATGTAAAAGCATCATTAATTACTGTTAATGGTACTTCTCTAATGTATGTAAATACATCATCGGCACCGAAGCTCTTGGCAGTTATTTCTTACTTCTTTCTAGACAGTTTAAAGATCTTAATTTATTAATATTCACAACAAGCAGAAAGATAAACACATTGTTTTCAAGCTCTTGATGAATGGCGATGGGAGGCATACTGTGCTCGGGCTGAGAGTAGATATTAACTTGTTGGCAATAACTCACCGCCCTGCATGAAACAGACCCCAGAAGGGAGACCAAGAGTTTAAAACGATGTTATTAAGAGTCTCTGGAAGCACTTTATGCGGAGGAACCTCAGATTTGAACATTTTATTAGTCTCACTTTACACCTATTTCATTATTTGTCTCCAGAATGTTAAGCTCTGCATGGGATCCTGCCAGGTAAGCATTATTTTTGATGCACTTTACTGAATGTGATTGACAAGGACTTTTTCAGGAATACATTGGGAGAGCAATGTTTCCTATTTATTATGTCCTTTCATCTCTGCCTGAGCTAGAATATTCATGTTGTAAAACTAATAAAAAGAAAAAAAAATTCTGTTTCTTTGCGAACCACCTCACCCCCAAATTCAGAGTTGAATGCCTTAGAGATTCACAGATAGGACTTTCACCAATGTAGACATGATCCTTCTCAAATGCTGCAGGCTGAGAAGTAGGAAAGGAAAAGCACATTTTAAAATGAAATATATTTTGGCATTTTATCATAGACTAGGTTGAAAGGTTTTATTTTTTCTCATTCTTTCTTTAACTTTCTTTGATAAAGACACATATCATCTGCTTAGTTGTTTAATTAAGTTACAAATACTGAGTACTGATGAAAATTTCAAATCTTGCTTCTAATTTTCAGTTGCCAGATTAAGCAAATAAGAATACAAGAGTCCAGGTAAATTTGAATTTCAAATAAATTCATCTTTTTTTTTAAGATTTTTAGAGTATTTTAATATCTGTTTCTTCAGTGAAGATGTTTTGAAATTATTAGGATTAACAGTTGTAAAAGAGTAGAGCAAAGGAAAGATGGAAAATGCAAAATCATTTCTTGTTAAATTTCAGTTAAATTTGTTTAGCATAACTGCATCCCACATGATACATGGCACATATTTACTTTTAAGTCTTATTTGTCTGAAAATTCAGTTGCTCATTCTATGTTTCATCTGAGGACTCTAGTTTATGACAATAAAAGATCAGTGATTTTTGCAAGCATATAAACTCACACACTAGTTTTTTTAATCTGTCAAATGACAGTAAAAATTCCCAAGGCCACCGGGACATTGAACACATTGATACCAGTAAAGCTCGTGGAATGATTCCTAGCATCTGGTAAGTGGAAGCATTAGCTTTTGTTCTCAAATGATCATTTGTTCCAACGTTCGACATCTTTCCTATTGGAAGCCTGTTGTTACAGATATCTGGAAGGAATCTCCCTGATGTCATTGACCACAAATATAGTTCATTTACCAAATCCAAGTGGCCCTGTGACCGAAACACATGAGAGTTCAAATGTTAGCTTGCTCACAGACATTGAAGAGAGCCACAGTGGGGGCACCTTTTCCTTTGGCTTTCTATAAAAGCACATTGTATTTATTATCATGAGATGTCAAGTCTGCTTTGGAACACATGTGTCCTTAAGAAAAGAGCAGAGAAAGGATAGGGGAGCCAGGTATGAGCCAAAGTGCTAGTCACAGTTGGTAGTAATCACAGTGAGGATCAGCAATGTGAACACAAGAATTCTTATTACACTAGATGGAAATTCACAGTGGGGTTGGCAGATGTTTTAAACGAAAGATCAACCAGTGCTCCTGGATATTCACTTGTGACCCCTAAGAAACACCTGCTCCTGCTCTAGGAGTCTGTGTAGAAGTTAGAGCAGGCTGGGCTATAATGCAGTCACAAAATCTCTGTGTCTTAACCTGCCATCATTTATTTCTCATCTTTGCAAGTTCCATCTTGGTTCCAGGGGTCTCTCCAGGGCTGCTCTTCTCCAAGGAGCACCTCATCAGGTTAGTCCACTGCTGTCTTGTGGAATCTTTATTTTGAGACTTAAAGGTTAGCCACAATTGTAGAGAAGAGACATGGACAGGTGCATGTGGACAGTTAAGTGGAACATGTTAGCACTGATCACAACCTGCGGCCCCAAACTGGTCATGTGAGCCTGCCAGCTGCAAAGGGGGTTCTGAAACATCCATAGCCTTCCACGTGTCAAGCAATGCACTTTCTGAGAGAGGACCCAGAGCAATTAGCACTAGCTTGCCACATTGACAGAATGTAGCTGATGGAATGGATTTCGCTATTTCTTTACACAAAGCCCAGAGGCAACTTTAATGTCCCTCTTCACTTTGTGGCAGACAGTAGTTGGCAATCAAAGCTGGCAAGAGAGCCAAAACCTGTTAGCCATTGCTGCCCTGCTCCTAGAAGCCAAAGAAAACATCTATTGTGGTAGAATTTGAACATCGTGCACAGTGATCAGAGTTTTAGAAATCAGTAAAGCAGATTATTCTGATAGTCTTTATCACAGGTTTATTGATTTCAGTTTACCATCACTGCAGGCTCTATGTGATTCAAGAAAAGGTAGTTTCCAGATATCCAAATTATCAATCTTGATGATATCATTTTTTTTAAAATGTATCGCCAATTGGCCTGAAATTTAAGTCCTTCCTAGCTTTATTCCCATGCAACCCAAGTATTAGGAGTTTTTCATACTGGTGAGGAAAAGGGGAGAAATTTATTAACAAAGCTTGCAATAAAGGTTGAAAATTGTTTTTGTTTTATCTCAGTGTAAAATTGATGGTATTAAAGCTTTTTCCAGCTCTAGGCAATCTTGCCTGTGTTACCTTGAAGTGCTGCTTGATGAGAAATTCAGATCGCATTTGAGCCTGGCCATTTCAGTTCAGTCTTCAGTTAGTTGGAATTTTTCTGGTGACTGACACTTTCTCCCAGTTAACTGTGATGAAGGGACAGAGCCTGAGAATGTTCTCAGATCAGGAGTATGAATTATATGTCAGTGAGGTCTGATTCCTGGAAGACTGGAGGGAGAATAGTCAAGACATCTTTGAACTGGGGAATTACATTTCAAGTTTGGTGGATTTTTTTCCCCATACAGTTTGATTGTTCATACCAGTCTTAATCAGCAATATTTGTTGCCAGTGTTTTCTTTGAGTAGGTGTTCAGTTCAAGGCAAGCGCTAGACACTGTGATGAACATTAAGTTATAGTTCAGTTCAGTGGCTCAGTCATGTCCGACTCCTTGTGACCTCATGAACCACAGCACACCAGGCCTCCCCATCCATCACCATCTCCCAGAGTCCACCCAAACCCATGTCCATCAAGTCGGTGATGCCATCCAGCCATCTCATCCTCTGTCATCCCCTTCTCCTCCTGCCCTCAATCTTTCCCAGCATCAGGGTCTTTTCCAATGAATCAGCTCTTTGCTTGCATCAGGTGGCCAAACTATTGGAGTTTCAGCTTCAACATTAGTCCTTCCAATGAACACCCAGGACTGATCTCCTTTAGGATGGACTGGTTGGATCTCTTTGCAGAGGAATTTTCTCTGAATAGAAACTGAGACATTGGGGAATGAGAAAGATATGGTAAAATACGTAATCAACTGGTTAGCCATGTTTTTTGTGATTAAAAAGTCAGAGGAGCTAAGGCTAGTCAGAGGAGCTAGGCCTCGTCAGAGGAGCAATCATTCAGGGTAAAAGAGAGAAAAAAAAAAGGCCTGCTGTAGGGAAAAAAAATTGCCAAACTTTTCATTGATTAGATATGCCAGGAGGAGAGAGGGGATGTGGTGGACCCCACACTGAAGCCTTAGACACTTTATCAGAACCTGATTTTTTGCCTCTTTCAGTAAAAACCAAGCTTTCTTTCAACTCTTAGTGATTAAAAAAAAAAAAGGAAAAAAGAAAAATACACAAAGGGCATCATTTAATTCCCACAGTATAATGATTCAAAGTGGCCTTCAGTTCATTTCTAATTGGAACCTCCTGATATTTCTTTTAAAATGTAGTTTAAAATAGATGCCAAAAATATTAGTCTGACAGTGAATCATAACCACTTTAAATACATGTAGTCAGTGTGTTTATCTCCTGAGAGTAAACTGCTTTTTTTTTCTTTTCTAATATTTCTCCTAATTTTTAACTGATAAGACTTCTATGTAGCGTTTAATGTTTTTAAAACCACAGAGGTAATATACAAGCTCATTTTCATTGTTTAAAATTCAGGTGCTACAGAAAAATAGAGGCATCGGCACCCCTACCCACCCCTCCTCTCGCCCTCAGTCTTTCTCTTCTATCAGGGGCTCAAGTGAATCATAACCACTTTAAATACATGTAGTCAGTGTGTTTATCTCCTGAGAGTAAACTGCTTTTTTTTTCTTTTCTAATATTTCTCCTAATTTTTAACTGATAAGACTTCTATGTAGCGTTTAATGTTTTTAAAACCACAGAGGTAATATACAAGCTCATTTTCATTGTTTAAAATTCAGGTGCTACAGAAAAATAGAGGCATCGGCACCCCTACCCACCCCTCCTCTCGCCCTCAGTCTTTCTCTTCTATCAGGGGCTCAGCAGTCAGGTGTGCCAATGTTCACTGCAGCACTGTGGACAATAGCCAAGACAGGGAAGCAGCCTAAATATCCATCAACAGAGAAATGGATAAAGAAGACGTGGTACATAGATACAATAGGGTATAACTCAGCCATTAAAAGGAACATTAGGGTCATTTCCAGAGATGTGGATGGACCCAGAGGCTGTCACATGGAGTGAAGTAAGTTACAAAGAGGAGAACAAATATCATCTATTAATGCGTATATGTGGAATCTGGAAAAATGGTGCAGATGAACGTACTTGCAGGCAGAAATAGAGAGGCAGACATAGAAAATGGACATGTGGACATGGCGGGGTGGAGGCAAATCGGGAAATTAGGATTGACATGGACCGCCATGTGCAAAATAGGCAGCTAGTGGGCATCTGCAGAACAGCACAGGGAGCACAGCATGGTGCAGTCTGATGGGTAAGTGGGAGGTGGTGGGAGGGAGGACCACGATGGATGGGGGATATATGTATACATAGAGCTGACTCACTGTGTTGTAAAGCAGAGACTAATGCACCCTTTAAAAGCAGTTACACTCCAATAAAAAAGAAAAAATTTAAAATGGCTAGAAAAAGACAGATGTGAATTTTGTGTGTGTGTGTTTGTGTTCTGCTCAAACCTAGTGATCAATGCAAATAAATAGAGGAAAACAACAGAATGGAAAAGACTAGAGATCTCTTCAAGAAAATTAGAGATACCAAGGGAATATTTCGTGCAAAGATGGGCTCAATAAAGGGCAAAAATGGTCTGGACCTAACAGAAGCAGAAGATATTAAGAAGAGGTGGCAAGAATACACGAACTGTACAAAAAGGATCTTCACAACCCGGATAATCACGATGGTGTGATCCCTCATCTAGAGCCAGATATCTTGGAATGTAAAGTTGAGTGGGCCTTAGAAAGCATCACTACAAACAAAGCTAGTGGAGGTGATGAAATTCCAGTAGAGCTATTTCAAATCCTGGAAGATGATGCTGTGAAAGTGCTGCACTCAATATGCCAGCACATTTGGAAAACTCAGCAGTGGCCACAGGACTGGAAAAGGTCAGTGTTCATTCCAAGAAAAGCAATGCCAAAGAATGCTCAAACTACCACACAATTGCACTCATCTCACACACTAGAAAAGTTGTGCTCAAAATTCTCCAAGCTAGACTTCAACAATACGTGAACTGTGAACTTCTAGATGTTCAAGCTGGTATAGAAAAGGCAGAGGAACCAGAGATCAAATTGCCAACATCTGTTGGATCATGGAAAAAGCAAGAGAGTTCCAGAAAAACATCTATTTCTGCTTTATTGACTATGCCAAAGCCTTTGACTATGTGGATCACAATAAACTGTGGAAAATTCTGAAAGAGATGGGAATACCAGACTACCTGACCTGCCTCTTGAGAAATCTGTATGCAGGGCAGGAAGCAACAGTTAGAACTGGACATGGAACAGCAGACTGGTTCCAAATAGGAAAAGGAGTACGTCAAGGCTGTATATTGTCACCCTGATTATTTAACTTCTATGCAGAGTACATCATGAGAAACGCTGGACTGGAAGAAACACAAGGTGGAATCAAGACTGCTAGGAAAAATATCAATAACCTCAGATATGCAGATGACACTACCCTTATGGCAGAAAGTGAAGAGGGACTAAAAAGCCTCTTGATGAAAGTGAAAGAGGAGAGTGAAAAAGTTGGCTTAAAACTCAGCATTCAGAAAATGAAGATCATGGCATTCGGTCCCATCACTTCATGGGAAATAGATTGAGAAACTGTGGAAACTGTATCAGACTTTGTTTTCTGGGGCTCCAAAACCACTGCAGATGGTGACTGCAGCCATGAAATTACAAGACGCTTACTCCCTGGAAGAAAAGTTACAACCAGCCTAGATAGCATATTCAAAAGCAGAGACATTACTTTGCCGACTAAGGTCCGTCTAGTCAAGGCTACAGTTTTTGCAGTAGTCATGTATGGATGTGAGAGTTGGACTGTGAAGAAGGCTGAGCGCCGAAGAATTGATGCTTTTGAACTGTGGTGTTGGAGAGGACTCGTGAGAGTCCCTTGGACTGCAAGAAGATCCAACCAGTTCATTCTAAAGGAGATCAACCCTGGGATTTCTTTGAAAGGTCTGATGCTAAACTGAAACTCCAGTACTTTGGCCACCTGATGCGAAGAGTTGACTCATTGGAAAAGACTCTGATGCTGGGAGGGATTGGGGGCAGAAGAAGGGGATGACCGAGGATGAAATGGCTGGATGGCATCACTGACTCAATGAACGTGGGTCTGAGTGAACTCTAGGAGTTGGTGATGGACAGGGAGGCCTGACGTGCTGCGATTCATGGGGTTGCAAAGAGTCAGACACGACTGAGCAACTGAACTGAATGACTAAAAGTCTTCAGGAACATATTTGAATTCCAAAGTAGGTTTGGAGCAAGAGTGAACACCCATCAGAGCTGTGGGATGTCTCAAAGGGAAGAATTAGAGAAAGGGTAATAGAAGATTTAGGGGGCTAGAATTATTCATGTGACGTTCTTAGTAGACATTTGTCAGAATATGTCAAGTAGGCAGTTTCTGGAGCAGTTTTTTAGTTTATGAGAAAAATGCATGACTTTGAATGAACTAATGATGGAGATTTTAAGCTTAGTCTGTAATTATGGTTTAGTTAGGTACAGCTTCTTTGTCTCATGAGTCATAATACAGATTTGCAATATACTGTTGATATTTCCATTCTCAAGTGATACATAGGACTCTCCTGATGAAGTATACTAGCTCTACTATAATTTCCAGTTCTTCTTCTTGTTCTTGTGAAGCAATGCTAATGCCATATGTCCCAGAGTTACTTTTCCATTTTAAAACACCAATGGTGGTTTTATCTTGTTGATCATAAAACTATCAGAGTGATTTTTAGATTAAATTTCTTTTTTAGCATAAATCACTGAAAAGAAAACCATGTCACTGTTTTGAATGAATGGGCAGATGAGATTCTTGAGAGTGGGGAGGCCTGCATCAAATCCAGGAATCTAAGGCACCCTAGAGAATCTAGGATATTTTGAGGAGATCTGATTTGTGTACTGGAAAGTTGGATACTGTTTAGAAAAGAGCTTGAAATCAGGGGAACCGGTACCATGCCCTTAAGGACAACGGGGGCTGGGTTTGGGGCCAGTGGAGTGAAGTGGATAGATTTGTCTGCTGCCCAGAAGTACAACCTAAGTGTGATTGGACAGGTGAATGAGTAAATGAAACGTGGTGTGTCTACATCGTGGGGATTATTCAGCACTCAGAAGAATGAACCAGCATGAAGCTTCACAAAAACTTGCATGCATCACCAGAGAGTAACGCTGAGTGAAAAAGGCCAGTTTCTAGAGGTTACATGTTGTATGATTTTATATATTCACACGCAGTGTTATTAAAATGATAGAAGCAGAGAAATGGAGAACAGATGAGTGGTTGCAAGTGGGTAAGGATGGATGGGGAACTGCAGTGGAAGGAAAATGGCTTTGGCCACAAATGGCAGTATGAGGGATCTTTGAGAATGGGAATGTTCTGTCTTGGGAGAAAAACATACAAAAGTGAATGATTTAACTGAGGCTGCAGGTTTATTTTTGTGATTGTTATTTTAGACACAGCATGTAATTATAGTCATTGCTTCTGCACTCATGCCAATTGGTGTTTAGAAATTAAAAGTGTGATATAATGAAACTAGTTCGTTATTCTGGTCCAACTTCTATTGCTAACTAAGTTGTGACCTTGGTCATGTTCTTCATATTTACTGGAACTTAGGCTCCTCTTGAGGGTTTTGGAATAATTACTGTCAGAGGTCCCTTCCAGCTGTAGAATTTGATGGTTTCATGTTTGAATGCATCAATTGCATTTCAGCATCTCAAAAGTACACTCAGACATGCAACAGTGAGTCTGTTATGTTATTTATTTTATTTCATCAAGAATGTTTTTGCATGGGTTATTTTAATGTGTGGAACTTAATTAGCATTTCTTTTCATCATCCCAAAGGTCAAGACCCCCAACTCCCCTCTTGCAGTTAGAGTTCTCTAAGTACAATAGATCCCCTCTTGTGCCTCTGAAGAGTGCTGGGCGGCCTATGGAAGGGTGTTGGAAAGGACTTAGAGCGAACGTTGGTTAGAGAGGAATTGCTGGTTTCGGAGTAGACCGTATTACTTAGATTGCATTTTAGAATGCAGTTACCAGTGGTTTTACCTTCTAAAAAATGTTGTGGCGGTACGTTCGTGTAGTTCATATTTTGAGCTGTTTCTGTTTGTTTGTTTAGGTTTGGGGTTTTTCACAAGGTGATGGATCTTAGCTCCAGATAGAACTCCATTCGTATCAAAGTGTTGATGTGATTTAAAACATGGTTTTTGATCTTTTAAGTACATTTTGTCAACCCTTAACTTGCCCATGACTCTTCATGTGAATTGAATTAATCCAGAACTCACTGTTAATTTCCCTGAATCCTTGGAAGGGAACAGACTGAGAATTGCTCTTTCTCAGGATGGTTTTCGTGGCATTACACATGGCACTATTTTCAAAGCCAACTAGCAGGTATATTTTAGTCTTTTCTCTTATGCCCTACAGTACTGGGAAGGAAGTATGTAGTGAGTTGACTTTAAGATCTATACTTGACCTCTTTCTCAGTTGACAGACATTTATTAAACATTTTCTGCTGTTATGGAAGGTTGATGAAGTATATGTGTTCTTCATCTCTATGGAGAACAGTAACTTTGAAGTCAAAGACTAGGGTCTTCACATTTTTTCTTAGCACCAGTGTGTGGTCTCCTTAACTTCTGCAGTTTATAAATTCTGTAGTATTTGACTTGAGCTTTTTAGGAAAAGTGCAAATTAGAAATAAATAAATTATCACTACGGGCATAGAAACCTCCAATAGTCAGAATTTGCAAAGTAAAAGTATCTCTTTCCACTATTACAATTAATGACCCAATATTATATTTAGACTGATATTTTCACATAGAAATGTAATCTTGGGAAAGAAATACTATCTATAAACCAAGGTGTACATTATAGTATATTTGAACATAATTTCTACATTGCTTATGTTTTCAAAGGCATTTTTATACTTTGAAAGCACTGGGTTTAATGTATTATCTATATTGGCATCAGGGGAACCAAAATAAAATATCAGTTTGATTTAGGGTTGCTATGGAGAATATTTTAATGTTTCAGTTCAGTAGTTTATAATATATTTATGCATGCTTATATAATATACTTCAGCACATTTTTAGTTTGGTGAATGTTTTTTAATTGACTATCAAGATTTAATAATATCCATTTGAAACAAAGCCAATAAGCAAGAAGAAATACACATTTCAGTTTCACTTTATGTCTTTGTAAGAGAAAACATTTTAAAAGAATTGCACACTTTTTCTGCATAGAAAGCTTTCTGATCTTTTTGATATGCCTACTCATATTATTATGTATTCATCCTTTGATTTCCCACCTTCATTAGTTAGTATTTATAATTGCTTGAGTGTGGAGTATCTCGGCCAGCAATTACATCTAACTTTGAAGTCACAGATAGAATGATTTTGCTCTAGTGGCACCATTTTGTCCCAGGTATGATATTCCCTTATCCTGTCCCCTAACATTTTCTTGAAGCATGATATCCTATAAAGGTTTGGTTTAACAATATTTAAAATAAAAGAGCTCAAGAGCTGTGAACAGCAGCTAACAACCAAGTTAGGATGCAAACACCAGATTTTCTCAGGATCCTCAACTTTTATTCTTGATGGGGAAAGACAGTTCCCCTTTGGATGATCTTTGTGTCTCAGGTCAGTTCAGTTCAGTCGCTTAGTTGTGTCCAACTCTTTGCGACCCCATGAATTGCAGTACACCAGGCCTCCCTGTTGATCACCAACTCCCTTAGTTCATTCAAACTCACGTCCATCGAGTCAGTGAGGCCATCCAGCCATCTCATCCTCTGTCATCCCCTTCTTCTCCTGCCTCCAATCCCTCCCAGCATCAGAGTCTTTTCCAATGAGTCAACTCTTCACATGAGATGGCCAAAGTATTGGAGTTTCAGCTTTAGCATCATTCTTTCCAAAAAACACCCAAGACTGATCTTCTTTAGAATGGACTGGTTGGATCTCCTTGCAGTCCAAGAGACTCTCAAGGGTCTTCTCCAACACCACAGTTCAAAAGCATCAATTCTTCAGTGCTCAGCCTTCTTCACAGTCCAACTCTCACATACATACATGACCACTGGAAAAACCATAGCCTTACTTTGTTGGCAAAGTAATATCTCTGCTTTTTAATATGCTATCTAGGTTGGTCAGTCACCATCTGCATTGATTTTGGAGCCCAAAAAGTAAAGTCTGACACTGTTTCCCCATCTATTTCCCATGAAGTGATGGGACCAGATGCCATCATCTTAGTTTTCTGAATGTTGAGCTTTAAGCCAATGTTTTCACTCTCCTCTTTCACTTACATCAAGAGGCCCTTTATCTCCTCTTCACTTTCTGCCATAAGGGTGGTGTCATCTGCATATCAGAGGTTATTGATATTTGTCCCAGCAGTCTTGATTCCAACTTGTGCTTCTTCCAGCCCAGCATTTCTCATGAAGTACTCTGCATAGAAATTAAATAAGCAGGGTGACAGTATACAGCCTTGATGTACTCCTTTTCCTATTTGGAACCAGTCTGTTGTTCCATGTCCGGTTCTAACTGTTGCTTCCTGACCTGCATATAGGTCTCTCAAGAGGCAGGTCAGGTGATCTAGTATTCCCATCTCTTTCAGAATTTTCCACAGTTTATTGTGATCCACACAGTCAAAGGCTTTGGCATAGTCAATAAAGCAGAAATAAACATTTTTCTGGAACTCTCTTGCTTTTTTGATGATCCAACGGGTGTTGGCAGTTGGATCTCTGGTTCCTCTGCCTTTTCTAAAACCAGCTTAAACATCTGGCACTATGCTAATCTTTAGGTGATATTCAGCTATAGTATACTACACATCTTGGTTTATGTTTATTCTTTCTAATTAAATCCCTTACACTATCCTATATAAAAATTTTTTTTACCCATTGACTTAAAAGTCCTTATTTGTTTCCTTTAGCTTCTTGTGGCTCCTCAGGTTCCTCTGCTTGTGACACCTTAGCTCTAATCTTTGCTTTCCTGCCACCTCTCTGTGTCTAAATCTGTCCCTCCTTTCTTTTATAAAAACACCAGTCCTTGGATTTAAGGCCCCCTCTAAATCTTGGATGATTTAATTTTGATAACCTTAATTATTACATCTGCAAAGATTCTAGATCAAGTCAAAGCTAACTCCAAGTCAGGAAGTGTAGGTTGAGGCCCCTTGATTTTCTCAGATTCTTCAGGCATTTATACTTGTCTCCATTCTCCCACTTCTGTGCAGCCCCTTGGACCAGACTGCCAAGACTCAGGGGGTTTTGGTGAAGGAGTCTATCCTACATAAATATCCACCTCTTTTCCTCACCCTTGTATCTACTTTGCCTTCCCCTCTCTTCTGTTGTTTTAAAGCCTTGTATGTTTCAGTCATACTATTTCATCTCTAGGGAAAGGTGTTCTAACTTCCAAATGGGCAACCCACAACCCAATATTGGAGCCATCCAGCCATCTCATCCTCTGTCATCCCCTTCTTCTCCTGCCTCCAATCCCTCCCAGCATCAGAGTCTTTTCCAATGAGTCAACTCTTCACATGAGATGGCCAAAGTATTGGAGTTTCAGCTTTAGCATCATTCTTTCCAAAAAACACCCAAGACTGATCTTCTTTAGAATGGACTGGTTGGATCTCCTTGCAGTCCAAGAGACTCTCAAGGGTCTTCTCCAACACCACAGTTCAAAAGCATCAATTCTTCAGTGCTCAGCCTTCTTCACAGTCCAACTCTCACATACATACATGACCACTGGAAAAACCATAGCCTTACTTTGTTGGCAAAGTAATATCTCTGCTTTTTAATATGCTATCTAGGTTGGTCAGTCACCATCTGCATTGATTTTGGAGCCCAAAAAGTAAAGTCTGACACTGTTTCCCCATCTATTTCCCATGAAGTGATGGGACCAGATGCCATCATCTTAGTTTTCTGAATGTTGAGCTTTAAGCCAATGTTTTCACTCTCCTCTTTCACTTACATCAAGAGGCCCTTTATCTCCTCTTCACTTTCTGCCATAAGGGTGGTGTCATCTGCATATCAGAGGTTATTGATATTTGTCCCAGCAGTCTTGATTCCAACTTGTGCTTCTTCCAGCCCAGCATTTCTCATGAAGTACTCTGCATAGAAATTAAATAAGCAGGGTGACAGTATACAGCCTTGATGTACTCCTTTTCCTATTTGGAACCAGTCTGTTGTTCCATGTCCGGTTCTAACTGTTGCTTCCTGACCTGCATATAGGTCTCTCAAGAGGCAGGTCAGGTGATCTAGTATTCCCATCTCTTTCAGAATTTTCCACAGTTTATTGTGATCCACACAGTCAAAGGCTTTGGCATAGTCAATAAAGCAGAAATAAACATTTTTCTGGAACTCTCTTGCTTTTTTGATGATCCAACGGGTGTTGGCAGTTGGATCTCTGGTTCCTCTGCCTTTTCTAAAACCAGCTTAAACATCTGGCACTATGCTAATCTTTAGGTGATATTCAGCTATAGTATACTACACATCTTGGTTTATGTTTATTCTTTCTAATTAAATCCCTTACACTATCCTATATAAAAATTTTTTTTACCCATTGACTTAAAAGTCCTTATTTGTTTCCTTTAGCTTCTTGTGGCTCCTCAGGTTCCTCTGCTTGTGACACCTTAGCTCTAATCTTTGCTTTCCTGCCACCTCTCTGTGTCTAAATCTGTCCCTCCTTTCTTTTATAAAAACACCAGTCCTTGGATTTAAGGCCCCCTCTAAATCTTGGATGATTTAATTTTGATAACCTTAATTATTACATCTGCAAAGATTCTAGATCAAGTCAAAGCTAACTCCAAGTCAGGAAGTGTAGGTTGAGGCCCCTTGATTTTCTCAGATTCTTCAGGCATTTATACTTGTCTCCATTCTCCCACTTCTGTGCAGCCCCTTGGACCAGACTGCCAAGACTCAGGGGGTTTTGGTGAAGGAGTCTATCCTACATAAATATCCACCTCTTTTCCTCACCCTTGTATCTACTTTGCCTTCCCCTCTCTTCTGTTGTTTTAAAGCCTTGTATGTTTCAGTCATACTATTTCATCTCTAGGGAAAGGTGTTCTAACTTCCAAATGGGCAACCCACAACCCAATATTGGAAACAGAATTATTTTGGAAAGGGGCTTCCCTGATAGCTCAGTTGGTAAAGAATCCGCCTGCAATGCAAGAGACCCTGCTTTGATTCCTGGGTTGGGAAGATCCCATGGAGAAGGGATAGGCTACCCACTGCAGTATTCTTGGGCTTCCCTTGTGGCTCAGCTGGTAAAGAAGCTGCCTGCAATGTGGGAGACCTGGTTCAATCCCTGGGTTGGAAAGATTCCCTGAAAAGGGGAAAGGGTACTCACTCCAGTATTCTGGCCTGGAGGATTTCAGGGACTGTATAGTTCGTGGGGTCGCAAAGAGACACGACAGTGACTTTCACTTTTCACTTTCATTTGGAGAGAGAATATAATGCAGTGAATGAAGCACTGGCTTTGGAGTTAGGAAGAGCTTGTTTCTTTTTCCATTCTAGATCTTTCCTTGCTACCTGTGAAATTCAAATGAGTCATTTACCATCTCTTAAAGTGCTGGCTGTACCTTGTGGCGAGAACTGGAGATAATCTCCTTCCAAGCCCACTCACAGGGTGGTTGGCAGGGTTCAATTCTTCTAGGGCTGTTAGTCTGTTGATCTCAGCTCCTTGCCACATGGGGCTCTCCATAGGGCACCTTGCTTCTTCTGATGTAGCAAGTGAGAAGATCCAGAGAAAGAGAGTGAGAAGGGTGGGAGTTTCCATAAACTAATCTCGCAGTAAGCATTCCAATACTTGTGCCAATTCGCTTTATCAAAAAAAAAGTCACTAGACCCAGTATATAATCAGAAAGAGAGACTATTACACAAGAATGTGAATCCTGAGGGTGGGATCAATAGGAGTCATTTTAGAAGCTTCTAAGTGTAGCACCCTTCCCTCAAAGCCATTTTAGTGTTTTTCTTTGGAGTATCATCTAGTATTTCTAGGTTGGGGTATGTACAGACTTTTGTCTCCCGTCGTGTCTTCTGAGCACAGAAGGACCAAATGTCAAATTGGAATACTGAAGCATAAGAGAGTTAGAGCTGGCTTGGGAAGCCCCAGAGAGTCAGGAACAGTATCGTGATAAGAACTTAAATCAGCTGATATCCTGGTGGGTCATTATCTCCTGAATTATTTTGTTGCGTGATTACACATGAACTATAGAGCTTCAGAAAGAAACCGTTATAGTAGGCCAGGAGGGAACGGTATGAGCAGTCGTTTAGACCCTGCCACTGCAGGGAGGCTCGCTAAATGGCAGCTCTTTGAAACACTTCACCAAGCTATAGTTTCCGCTCCTGTAATAAGTCATCGCAGCTATGTTCCATCCCTTGTTCTAAGCACCCGGTTCTGCAACAACCATTGCAGGACGATATTCTTGGGAGAACACTGAACATCATTTCTAGGCATTTTCAATTCTGCATAATTAGAATAGAAAGACTTTCAAGTCGGCTTCAGGTTTTAGCTTGTTATATAAATAAGTTCACAGGAATCTCAAATGCGTTATAGAAATCTGACAGCAACTATAAAAGGCTTTTGAACATTTTTGTTGCCAAAGTCCCAGGGATTGCTGGAATCTTAAATAGCCCATTTTAAGCTCCAATTCAGAAGCTTTTTGTCATGTTTAATAATGTGGTGAATAATTCCTTTTCTGTTAGTCGTTTCCTCTTTTATAATCCACAAGGATCTTTGAGCCACAGAATGGATATTTTCTGGAGCTATAAATTAGAGGTCCTTTCAATCCCAAACTTAAAATGGCCTTTTAATGTACCACTTCTGTAAATCCATTTATCTGGGTCTAAAGATTCATTAAAGTCCATTTAAATGAAAGCATTATAGAGTTATATGTCCAATTCAAAGGGTGATCATTTTGAAATGAGAATGCCATGGAAGACATTAGAAATTCGTGTGTGCTATAGGAAATTTAGTAGGAGCAAAATTATTTTACTTGTAGAGGATATTAAATAACTACATATTTTACTTTTTACCCCCTCTCTTTTTCAAAGTTTAGCATGGCTGGAAGTTTAGTCCAATGACCCCCATTAAATAGTGTTCATGAGATTTGAAAACTTGAACTGGGAAAAAAAATGTATCTTCATTCACATTTAATTCTAACAACTTTTCTTTTAAATATGAATGTAGGCATAAGACCATAATAATATTGGAAGAACTTGTGACTTTGTCACCAATGGTAAAAACAATATTGTTTAATCGTATTATGGCCATAGCAAATATCTCCAGATATCATTTCCCTTATCATTCCTTTGAAATGATACATAATCATTAGACTTGCTATTGGGTTTCATTGTTTGGAGTCTTATGAATAATAAAGAAGCTATATCACAAATGTGCTGTATCACACATATGTTTTGAAATATGCTGATAGTGTATTTCAGTATAGTTATTAAATATGAATGTAGGCATAAGACCATAATAATATTGGAAGAACTTGTGACTTTGTCACCAATGGTAAAAACAATATTGTTTAATCGTATTATGGCCATAGCAAATATCTCCAGATATCATTTCCCTTATCATTCCTTTGAAATGATACATAATCATTAGACTTGCTATTGGGTTTCATTGTTTGGAGTCTTATGAATAATAAAGAAGCTATATCACAAATGTGCTGTATCACACATATGTTTTGAAATATGCTGATAGTTGTATTTCAGTATAGTTTATGTTCTCTGTACTTCTTTATTTAAAAAATATAATTCTTAGAGGCAGTGTATAGGCATCATCAAGTGGCCATCAGGTACACACACACACACACACACACACACACACACACACACACTGTGCTAGACACTAGCAGGAATGAAGAGTAAGGAAACCTGATTCAATGAGCAAGTGGTGAATAATAGGCAGTTTTAACTTTTAATTTTATGTTGGAGTATAGGTGATTAATAATGTTATGTTAGTTTCAGGTATTCAGCAAAGTGATTATATATATACATATGCATATACATTTAAAAATTATTTCCCCATTTAGGTTGCATAATTAGGTAATAGGCACTTTGAATAGATGGCATCCTTTAATCTTTCCACCAACCCTGTGAAGTACCTGTATTATCTGTCTTCTTATAGGTGTTGAATTAGACTTAGTTGGCATAACCAGCCTCCAAGATGCCCTTCAGTGATCCTCACCTCATTGTGTTCACCCTCTGGTGAAGTCACCTCTTGAGCAGTGTCAGGTTGATTTGACCAATAGAATACAGTTGCAACAACAGTGTGTGATTTATGAGGCCAGGTCATGAAAGACTCCTCACTTTGGGGGAAGCTGGTGGTGATGGTTTAGTCACTGAGCCTTCTCTGACTCTTGCAACCCTGTGGACTGTAGCCCGCTAGGTTCCTCTGTCCGTGGGATTCTCCAGGCAAGAATATTGGAGTGGATTGCCATGTCCTTCTCCAGGGGATCTTCCTGACCCAGGGATCGAATCAGGGTCTCCTGCATTGTAGGCAGATTCATTTATCAACTGAGCCACCAGGGAAACCCCGAGCTTGGGGGAAGCTAGTCACCTTAATCTTGAAAACACTTAAGCAGTCTTATAAAGAGGTCTACCAGGCAAGGAATGAGGTCTCCTTCTAGCAGCCATGACCAGCTTCTTAGCCTTGTAAGTGAGCTTTCTTTAAGTGGATCTTCCAGCCTTAGTTGAGCCTACAGATGATTCAAGTCCTGGTAGACATTTTGATTCCTACCTCCCTAAAGAAACTGAGCTAAGCTACTTACAAAATTCCTGACCCACAGAAACTGTGCAAGACTATAGTCCTTTATGGTTTTTTAGGTTCCCAGGTTTGGGAAATAATTTGTTAAATGGCTATAGATAACTGACACAGAGGGCTTATGGAACTTTCCTAAGGTCAGATAACTCGTAAATAACTGAGGCTGGATGGCCGTGCGGCTGTTGTTGATGAAGTATCTATTTTCCCTATGTTAGCAGGACAGTAGTGTTCTGAGATAGTCAGGTGCCCTGTGTCCCTTCTCCTCCTCTTCCTGACTTGAGTCCTCCTCTTCCTGTCACATACCACAGGTACACAGGAATTGACAACTGTGGATCATCTGTATCCTCACGTAATCCCCTTAAATTGTTAAAGAAAATCAAGCAATGTAATTTTAAAAAGTAACATTTACTAAGCAATTAATATGTATCCTCTATGGGGTTCTAAGTATTGAAATAAATCCCAATAATAATCATGTGTGTTATATTTTTACCAACCTAATGTGACAAGGAAGTAAATAAAATTCACTTGATCCCCACAGTCACCTTGTCAGGAATGAAGGGAGGTGACTTGTCCCATTTTCTGGATAACTTGACTGAGTTTCATGTTAAAAGGACTTGCTAAAGCAGCATAGTTTTTCTGTCTTAGAGTCAAAAGTAGAGCCAGCTCTTGTTGATTTGAGCTAATCTATCCTGTAGATATAAAAATATTAAAAGATAAAAGGAGAGTCACTGGGCTAATTTGGACAGCATTTATTTGAAGTAGTGCCTTCTCTGCTGCTACAGATATAAAAAGATTTGAGCCGTTAAAATTTTTTGGAAGACCTTGAGTAAAGACCATCTTACATTTAATTTATATTCCCAAACTGGGGAAAGCTATGTGTGTTGGATGGTGAATTGAGCTCTAGATTATCCCTTGACCTTCTGATGACATTAAAATGAAAGCAAACTAAGTGATACATCTGCAGCGTTCTAAGCCTGTTGATATAAAAACATAATTTAAATAACCAAACACTGATTTTTCCTGTTGCTCTTCTGTCTCATTTTTAAATAACATTTTTATTATTGTTTCTGTAGTTGATAGCCTGCTAGTTAGAAGGAGGACTTAAACCAAAATACATTTAAACTTGTAAATATCAGTTTATTTGCAAGAAAAATTGGGTACTGTGAGAATATAGTAAATCACTTCGCTGATATGCATTAATATGGAAAATGTCCTTTATAAGTACTTCTTTTAAAAATTCAATTCCACTCAATAAAACCTGCATCCTACCAAGGGAGTTAGAAAAGAGAAAGATACATAAAAATAATGTCTCAAATATTTTTATTTGACAGAAAATTGCTTATAATTCATGCCATTCATAAAATTAAATTCCCTAATTTAGTCAAAGCTTCTAGAAGTCATTATGAAAATGATCAGTAATCAACAGAAAAATAGCCAAAGAATATTGTGGTTTATTATGTTTTCCAAAAGTGGCCACAACTATCTTTCTAGTTCTTTCTATGCCTGAGAGGTAAGGTCTGTTTCTCCTTTTCTTGCAGCTTGATGGGGCTTTGTGACTGCCTAATAGGAGGTCCTAGTTGGTGCTCAATCCCACTCCCTTGCTTGTTCCCCTCTCATTTTCCCCCTCTCTCCCTCATTTTCCCCCTCTCTCCCAATCCCTCTCCTACTTCCTCCTGATTCTTCTTCCCTCCATCTCCCCCTTACCTCTTGGTTTGCTGTCCCTTGGAATCCAACCACCTTGCTGTAAGGGGACCCTAACCATGTGGAGAGGCTAGCCATGAGGTATGGACCTTCTAGCCAACAGCCCCAGCCAAGGTCTCAGCTGCAAGGCGACATCAAATAAGTAACCTCTTAAGAGGACTTTGCATTGGTTAAGTCAGGCTCAGCCAAGATAATCTCCCCCAAATTAAACTCAGCTGACTAGATCCCTTTCCAGAAACATCTAGATTAGTGTCTGATTGAATAACCGGGGGTAATAGTTCAGTGTAGCTACATTGGCATATTAAAAAGCCATCACAGGGACAATGAGAATGTCATAAATTAAAAATATTGCATTACATATACCTCTCTCATTTTATACTGTGACTCAAAGATATGCTTTACAAAGGGTGAAATGACAGACCCCAGTAAGGATAACACATAAACCTTTGTGGCATTGTTAATACCTAACTGCAGTTGACTTACCTCTCAAAATACTGGCAAAACCAAAATGGAGTTTGTTCTACTTGTTGCATTTAATCCTCCACATCTAAAATTATGTTTTCAGTGGAAGCCCTTAAATTGAGGCTTTTACCTTGTCAATAAATAATGCTGATACCTGCTGTCAGTTTTTCTCGAGCTTGACTGTCACAAGGCAATTCATTTAAGCCTTGGTTTGTGCAGATTCATGAGAGAGGTGTTGGCTTATTTTTTAAAAAAATGTTACACAGGTGCTTGATGAAGGACAAAGTATTATTTTCAAAAAGTTAAAAATATGACTGTACCACAGAAGATTCTTGAAAGTCCCTTGGACTGCAAGGAGATCCAACCAGTCCATTCTAAAGGAGATCAGCCCTGGGATTTCTTTGGAAGGAATGATGCTACAGCTGAAACTCCAGAACTCTGGCCACCTCATGCGAAGAGTTGACTCATTGGAAAAGACTCTGATGTTGAGAAGGACTGGGGGCAGGAGGAGACGGGGACGACCGAGGATGAGATGGCTGGATGGCATCACTGACTCGATGGACGTGAGTCTGAGTGAACTCCGGGAGATGGTGATGGACAGGGAGGCCTGGCGTGCTGCGATTCATGGGGTCTCGAAGAGTCATACACGACTGAGCAACTGAACTGAATTGACACATAAAGAACACATATGTAACACATTTTATTAAATCTTCAATGAGGAAACCAATGGAGTCCAGAGCATTTTGAGGAGCTGGGCACTTGGGTAGTTATAAACAATTTAACAGAACAGTGGGATAAGCATGACACACAGAGAGAATACTACAATAGGACTGCTCAGGTCAGTCGCTCAGTCGTGTCCGACCTTCATGACCCCATGAATCGCAGCGCGCCAGGCCTCCCTGTCCATCACCAACTCCCGGAGTTCACTCAGACTCACGTCCATCGAGTCCGTGAACTTTGTGACCCCATGAATCACAGCATGCCAGGCCTCCCTGTCCATCACCATCTCTCAGAGTTCACTCAGACTCATGTTTATCGAGTCCGTGATACTATTTAGCCATCTCATCCTTGGTCGTCCCCTTCTCCTCCTGCCCCCAATCCCTCCCAGCATCAGAGTCTTTTCCAATGAGTCAACTCTTCGCATGAGGTGGCCAAAGTACTGGAGTTTCAGCTTTAGCATCATTCCTTCCAAAGAAATCCCAGGGCTGATCTTTAGAATGCACTGATGGATCTCCTTGCATTCCCAGGGACTCTCAAGAGTCTTCTCCAACACCACAACTGAAAAACATCAATTCTTCAGCATTCAGGTTTCTTCACAGTCCAACCCTCACATTCATACATGACCACTAGAAAAACCATAGCCTTGACTAGACTGACCTTTGTTGGCAAAGCAATGTCTCTGCTTTTCAATATGCTATCTAGGTTGGTCATAACTTTCCTTCCAAGAAGTAAGTGCCTTTTAATTTCATGGCTGCAATCACCATCTGCAGTGATTTTTGAGCCCAAAGAAAGTCTGACACTGTTTCCACTGTTTCTCCATCTATTTCCCATGAAGTGATGGGACCAGATGCCATGATCATAGTTTTCTGAATGTTGAGCTTTAAGCCAACTTTTTCACTCTCCACTTTCATCAAGAGGCCCTTTATCTCCTCTTCACTTTCTGCCATAAGGGTGGTGTCATCTGCATGTCTGAGGTTATTGATATTTCTCCCAGCAATCTTGATTCCAGCTTGTTCTTTTTCCAGTCCAGCGTTTCTCATGATGTACTCTGCATAGAAGTTTAATAAGCAGGGTGACAATATACAGCCTTGAAGTACTCCTTTTCCTATTTGGAACCAGTCTGTTGTTCCATGTCCAATTCTAACTGTTGCTTCGTGACCTGCATATAGGTTTCTCAAGAGGCAGGTCAGGTGTTCTGATAGTCCCATCTCTTTTAGAATTTTCCAGTTTATTGTGATCCAAAGGCTTAGGTTAGATATAAGTCTGGTTAATATCCTGCTGTTGCTAAGTCACACCAGTCGTGTCCAACTCTATGCAACTCTATAGTTGGCAGCCCACCAGACTCCCCTGTCCCTGGGATTCACCAGGCAAGAACACTGGAGTGAGTTGCCATTTCCTTCTCCGATGCATGAAAGCAAAAAGTGTAAGTGACGTTGCTCATTGTGCCCAACCCTTCGCGACCCCATAGACTGTAGCCCACTAGGTTCCTTTGTCCATGGGATTTTCCAGGCAAGAGTACTGGAGTGGGATGCCATTGCCTTCTCCAGGTTAATATCCTACTGGGCAGTAATAGTTTTTGTAGGAGACAAAAATTTACAAGTTGACTTGTTACTTCACAGTAGCTGTACAGTAATCAAAAAGTACTTAATAAAATCAGATACAGGTCTATTCTCCTAGACAATGAAATCCTTAAGTGAGTTTCTTAAATGCTATCTTAGCATCATACTGAAAGGACACACCACATATCACTATCCCTACTATGCTTGTCTCACTTCCAAGTTTATGATAATTTTTCTTAACAAGTGACATAATACTTTTTGTGTTAGAATAGCTGGCACAAGATGTTTTTACAAAAGGTCCCTGTGTTATTATCCTAGAAATACTAAGATAACAAAAGAATCCCACATGAATCTTTGAGTTCTTTTTTCAAAGTATTGTGAAAATGTGGGGGTAACTTAGTAAAGAAGGTAAGAAAAGTAAGTTATATACAGATGTAGCGACCCATTTAAGTATCCATTGGTACCATATTTTTTTTATCACATGGTTTCACTCTCTAATCAGTGAAAAGTATTAGTCGCTCAGTCATGTCTGACACCTCTGCGACCGCATGGACTGTAGCCCTCTAGGTTTCTCTATCCATGGAATTCTCCAGGCAAGAATAGTGAAGTGGGTAGCCATTTCCTTCTCCAGGGGATCTTCCCAGCCCAGGGACTGAACTGGGGTCTCCTGCATTGTAGGTGGATTCTTTACCATCTAAGCCACCAGGGCAGCTCTAAACCATGAAAACGGGTGGTAAAACTAAAAAAATTATGGTTACTTTGTAGATGAACTGCCTTATAAATACTATCAAGTGGAATAGATGTCAAAATTAACTCAGGAGAGAAATTTGAAATTAGACCTTATCTTTAGTAATCTCAGGTCTGCTTCCGTCACATATTCCTGGAGCTGTATTCAGTAAGACGATCCTGGTTTCATTAACATTTTGTCTGATTTCCACCTGAATATCTTTTCTCATTTATGCATTGTAGGTGGATTCTTTACCATCTAAGCCACCAGGGCAGCTCTAAACCATGAAAACGGGTGGTAAAACTAAAAAAATTATGGTTACTTTGTAGATGAACTGCCTTATAAATACTATCAAGTGGAATAGATGTCAAAATTAACTCAGGAGAGAAATTTGAAATTAGACCTTATCTTTAGTAATCTCAGGTCTGCTTCCGTCACATATTCCTGGAGCTGTATTCAGTAAGACGATCCTGGTTTCATTAACATTTTGTCTGATTTCCACCTGAATATCTATTTCTCATTTGTCTTTGCATTTACCATTCACCAATGTCACACATTGAACTGCAAAGATTCTTAAATGTAATTGACACCCATTTTGAAGAAGTAAGTGTTTCGTTATGAAGGATATTTTTAGGTTTATGGTAAATTTATTCTAATTTCTAGTTTCTTCTTTAGACAAATAGTGTAATATAGACTGTTCTTCCTTACTCTTCTTGAATATTTTCTACTAAATCTACCCTTTTACGATTCTGAAATGCCAGCTTCAGTTTTTTTATTAATTCATACTGACCCTGTGCAGAGCTGTCTATCTCAGCTTAATGGCTATTTATAATATATGGATGGCATTCCCCTGCCATTAATGTTTAATGAATTGGCTCCTGATCCAATAGAGTCTAATAAAGGTAATCACTAGAATACATTGTCTTTCTGCAGTGCCCTAGAAACTTTTTTATATTCCTGTTGTATACCTTTGGCCCATGGTTCCCTCTTTTGCCTTTTCCTGTGCACTTTCTTTCAACCTCTTTTTCATTGTTTAGTCCAAATATGTACATTTTCACACTTATATATTTTTTTCCAGCTGAAAATGACTATCTTCTGTGTAGAAACTTGAATAAGTATCAGCCTACATGATTGTTAGAGAGAAAGAAAATCTTCCTAAATAGTGGAAGGATGTAGACTTGCTAATGTGCATATTAATAAATATTTGAAAAACATCAGTGATTCTCCTTACTGGCCATACCTGTAACTGCACGATTGTTTTGTACACTCTGAGTTTGAGGCAGCTGTTAAAAACAAAAGTTGGATTTTGGAATTAGGTAGTGGTAATGGGTACGTGACTTTGTAAATACAGTAAAAAACCTTTGAATTTTATACTTTAAATGGGTTTGAAGGTATGTGAATTTTGTACAGATAATCATATATAACATACATATGTGTATGGATTTTTATATGTATCTCAATTAAAAATATTTGGACTGCATAGATTGCAGGAGCAAAGCTGAGCATTTCCTGATAGGACAAACACACAAGCTCGGGTATAGGTACACACATTTTTGGTGTTACTCACTGTCATAAATAAAGTCTTTCCATGTCTTTAATGAAGGAATTTTGACTTGCTTATGAAATCCATCCAATGTAAAACTTTATACTGAAGAACCTAACCCCAGGACATGTTTACACCAGTGAGCATCTCCTACAGTCTTCTTTCACTGAGAATGACTTGACCCTGAGGGAATTTGTCTCTGCCATCCTTTACCTCTAAACAGCCAGCCAGCTTCCCTCGATTCTTTCAAATTCAAGTCCTATTTTTGGAACTAAACCGATTTCAAACTGACTGTTGTGTCCGCCTTGAAGCACAGTATAACTGAAGCCATGGACTGAAATTTAACAGCCTTAAAACTCTTCCTAGCTGCTTGCAACAGGGTTTCCTGGATCCCACTCCCAAAGAGCACCCCCAGCGACTTCTTTTAGGTGTGCTTTCTTTAAAAAAAATAATAGACTTTATTGTTTAGAACGGTTTGATGCTCACAGAAAAGTTGAACACAAAGTACAGTTTCTTTAACCCCTACCACCACCCTCTGTACATAAGCAGGTTCTCTTATTAATATCCTAGTGTGGTACTTTATAACTAATGAAACACTATTGCCACATTATTATTATCTATGATCTGTAGATTGCAATAAAATTGACTTTTTTCATAAGGGTACAGTTCTGTGACTTTTAATAAATATATATATATTTTTGTCTATCTGACCATTGCAGTATCATACAAAATAGGGACACTAACCTAAAAATTCTCTGGACTTCATCCCTTTCTCCTTTCCTCTGAAACTCTGATAATGTCTGGTCTTTTTATTTTCTCTGCAGTTTTGTCTCCTCCAGACAGTCACATAGTTAGAGTCGTACTATGTAGACTTTTCAGACTGACTTCTTACACTTCAGAATGTACATTTAAGATTCCTTCATGCCTTTCCAAGAATTGGTAGTTCATTTCTTTTTATTATAACAGAACATCCCAATTGTATGGATGCACCAGTGTTTGTTTATACAGTCACCTATAGAAGGACATCTTGATTGCTTCCAGTTTTGAGAAATTATGGATGAAGTGGATATAGACATTCCTGAGAGATGTAGTGCAGATGTAAGTTTTCATCTCAACTGGGTAAATGTGTAGGAGTGTGATTACTGGATTCTGTGGTAAGAGTATATTGAGGCTTATGAAAAACTGCCTGTCTTCCAACGTCTCTGTCCCACTTTACATTCCCACCAGCAAAGAATGTGTGTTCCTTTTGCTGTGCTTCCATGCTAGTATTTGCTTGTATCAAGTTTTTAAAATCTTAGTCCTTCTAATAGTTGTCCAGAGATAGCTCATTGTTTTAACTTCTGGTTCCCTCATAATATGTGATGTGAAGCATCTTTTCCTATGCATATTTGCCACTTACATGTCTTCTTCGGTGAAGTGTCTCATTAGGTAATTTCCCCTTTTTGAAATTGAGTTCTTTTTAACTGTTGAGTTTTTAGGAGTTTTTAAATATATTTTAGAAGCAAGTCCTTTATCAAATATTTGTTTTACACATATTTTCTACCAGTCTGTGGCTTGTCTTTTCATTCCCTTTTAAGTGATTTGTAGAAGTACTTAATTTTAATAAAGTCCCACTTAGGAGTTTTTCCTTTGTATCATTCATTTTTAAAATTTATTTTTAATTGGAGGATAGATGCTTTACAATATTGTGTTGGTTTCTGCCATATATCAGCATGAATCAACCATAGGCATGCCTACGTCCCCTCTTTCTTTAATCTCCCTCCTACCCCCCTCTCCACCCCACCCCTGTAGGCAGTCACAGAGCACTGGATTTGAGCTCCTTGAGTCATACAGTGAATTTCCACTGGTTGTCTATTTTGCATGTAGTAATGTGTATATTTCAATGCTCTTTCTATTCATCCCACTTGCTCCTTCCTGCTCTGTGTCCACAAGTCTGCTGTCTATGTCTGTGTCTCCACTGTTTCCCTGCAAATAGGTTCATCACTGCTATTTAGATTGCATGTACATATATTAATATACAATATTTGTGTTTTTCTTTTGACTTACTTCACTCTGTATAATAGGCTTTAGGTTCATCCACCTCATTAGAGCTGACTCAAATATGTTCCTTTTTAAGGTTGAGGAATATTCTATTGTATATACGTATCTCAACTTGTTTATCCATTCATCAATCAATGGGCATCTAGATTGCTACCATGTCTGAGCTATTATAAACATTGCTGTGATGAACCTTGGGACATGTGCGTTTTTCAGTTATGATATCCTCAGGGTATATGTCCAGTAGTGGGACTGTTGGGTCATATAGTAGTCTTATTCCTGAATTTTTAAAGGACTCTCCATACTATCCTCCATAGTAGATGTATCTATTTACATTCTCACCAACAATGCAAGATAGTTCCTTTTTCTCCACACTCCCTCTAGCGTTTATTTGCAGATTTTTTGATGATGGGCATTCTGACTAGTGTGGTATCTCATTGTAGTTTTGATTTGCATGTCTCTAATAATAAGCAGCGTTGAGCATCTTTTCGTGTGTTTATTAGCCATCTGTATGTAAGGATGATCTTTATTTAAGTGAGTGCCCTTCTTTGGGATTGGAATGAAAACTGACACTTTTCAGTCCTGTGGCCACTGCTGATTTTTCCAAATTTGCTGACATATTGAGTGTAGTACTTTAAAAACATCATCTTTTAGGATTTTAAATAGCTTACCTGAAATTCCATCACCTCCACTAGCTTTGTTGATAATTGTCACAATAAGTGAACGTAAATTCTTAAACTGTAGCCATCAGGAGGATTTAAGTAAAAGGCGAAATCTTTACTTTCTTAAAACAAAATTTCCCTTTGTTGATACTCTCATTTTTTCTTATAATTAGATGAATGTGTGGAAATGTGTTTTGTTATTCTAGCATAATTCTATTTGAGGATGCAAATTGAAACAGAATTTTTTTCCCAAAGCAAAGTTATAGCCTTTTAAATAAAACATTTTTACAGCCTATTAAAGTTGCAATGATCCATTCTAAATTCGCAGACATGAGTGTTTTCACTGAAGTCTTCAATGCTGTTGCTGGGCTGGGCCTCACCTACTTGCTGGGCACTCAGGCCTGGCGTATGTACACTTCCAATGGCTCTCTGAAAGACTTGTCTTCAGCGAACCTGAGTGGACTCAGTCCTTGACTCATTCCAGGGGACTCCAATTCTCTGCTCTTTATTTTAATAGATTTATGCTCTTCTCAAATTAGTTGAAATATCTGGGCTATAGCTTTAATTTTGGAATCCTTTGTCTTCATTACTGTTATTTTTATGGATGTGTAGGAGAACAAAATTTGCCACTCCCAAAATATCTCTGGCATATGTATTAGTAGGAGCTGAAAACATCAAGGCCTAGAGACTCAGGAAAAACTTTTGATCTTTCCTCTAACTGCCCAAAGAAATGTAGGTAGAGGGCCTGTTTCCAGAAAAGAGCTATCACCAGAGAGATCTGCAGAGTACGGTCTAGGCATGGAGGGGAAATTCCACAGGACCTAGAGATCAGAGTCCATTCTGTGTCCCACTGTCTCCTCATTGCCCAGGAAACATTTGTTTGCAATACTTGTAAACAAAATTTGTTAGCAAATTTGTTTAAAAACATTTGTTTTCCATCTACATGTGAATTGCCTTCCTCCCCTCTGAAATCCCAAACCATTATCTCCAACATCCTCTTTTGTCTTTAGCTGAAGATGGTATTTAAGGCAAAGCTTTGGGCCACTTGGTGAGTTATTCCAGTTCTCCTAGATCTCTCTTATATATATTCTTGCTATTAAAATTTCATTGATTTTCTCTTGTTAATCTGTCTTATTTAATTCTTAAACCAGCAAGAATACTCTAGAAGGAAAAAAGAAAATTTCCTACTCCTTGATACATTTTTATATAGATACATCTTAGTTTCCATAAAATTCATCCATTGTAAACATGGCTTATTACTCATAGTGCTAAGTCGCTCATTCGTGTCGACTCTCTGTGATCCCATGGACTGCAGACTGCCAGGCTCCTCTGTCCATTTTCCAGGCAAGAATACAGGGGTGAGTTGCCATTTCCTTCTCCAGGGGATCTTCCCAACCCAGGGATTAAACCTGGGTCTCTTGCATCTCCAGCATTGGCAGGTAGGTTCTTTACTGCTGGGCCATCAGGGAAGCCCAGCGAATGACTACTAGTCTCAAATCTAGAAAGTTAAGTGTAACGTTTAAATGATGGCTTCCCAGGTGGTGCCGTGGTAAAAAATCTGCCTGCCAATGCAGGAGATGCAGGCATGTGGGTTCGATCCCTGGGTCAGGAAATCCCCTGAAGAAGGAAATGGCAACCCACTCCACTATTCTTATCCGGAGAATCTCTTGAACAGAGGAGCCTGGAGAGCTACAGTCCATAGGATTGTAAAGGGTTGGACATGACCGAAGCAACTTCAAACACACTCACATAATAAATGCTAAATTTACTTCACTCACCCCATATATAACATACATTTGGGGGCAATAGTCAGGTAGAGATTTTTTGGTTCATTCCTTCCTCAAATATGCATTGAGTGACTGATATGTGCAGGACAGTGTATATTCTGAGTGCTAGGGATCTGGAGCTGGGGACTTAGAGATGAACAAGACGGAAGCAATGCCTTCCCTTGGGGTCCTTATGACCTAGTAAGGGAGAAAGATGATAAAGCGTCAGTGAGATTGAAACTGTGGTGTCAGAGCTCTAGTAAGTGGTGTGAAAAAAAAGTGATCTGATGTTATAGAAAGGTATAGCTACATTAATGTATCTCGATGGAGAAGACAGACTTGCGGGAACCCCCAAGAAGAAAAAAGTAGTACTCAAGGACCAGTCAGTACTGCCAAAATGTAATTTGTCACAGTGTGTGTTTTGAATTGTTGTCTTAAAATGTTAATTATTTTAACAAAGTTTATATAAATATTCCTTGATAGTTAAGCTCTATAGAATGAAATGCTTCTATTAATATTTATTATCTCTGTGTTTTAGAACATGCTCCTTTTGTGATTTTAAACATTTGGGAAGGTCTTTTAACATGTTCTTCCTCAAGATGCATACTCTCACCTGCCAACAGAAATAGTGCTTTCAGGTCAAACAAACAAATCTAGAACTTAGGAGGTATTGTTATGTTAATTGCTACCTATACATGGTTATTTACTGTAACTGATAGTGCATAGAAACACACTACCAATGTAGTCATCAAAAAGAATTGGGAAAGTTTTCTTTTAAACAGAAAAATTGCATTTCTAAATTGATATAATTTCTTCTAAAAGAGAACTGAATATTACTTCAAAGAAATAGAAAGTTTTAAAATTTTACCTTGTGCTTATGCAGAACATTAGAGTAATCCCCAAATCTCTAAGTCTTCATTTTCCAGCTAACTGAGAGGCAGTGATAAAGTTGCCTACGTAAGCAAATATTTCTTACCATACAAATTCTCTTTCTGTAAATCTTGCATTTTGAGTATAATACCTTATCAGGCCTGATATGTGCAGTTTTTCCATCAACCTATTGTTTAGCTTTTAGAAAAATAGTGAGCACATTAGCTCACTGAGTGTGTCAGTGAGTCCTTTAAGCTGAAACTGAGTTCTTAGCCGCTGGTTACTTTGAGAGTCTATCCAAGACCCAATTCAAAGGATACCACTCGATTAACCATCACTGTCAGTCATCTGCTTTTGTTAGTGTGAATGGATGGAGCTCTAGAGATCCATTTTCAAAGTCACTGTGTTTTTTTACACTTGACTTAGTGGAACAATTCAGTTCAGTTCAGTCGCTCAGTCATGTCCAACTCTTTGCAGCCCCATAGACTGTAGCATACCAGGCTTCCCTGTCTATCACCAACTCCCAGAGCTTGCTCAGACTTATGCTCAGCAAGTCATTGATGCCATCCAACAATCTCATCCTCTGTTGTCCCCTTCTCTCCCGCCTTCAGTCTTTCTCAGCATCAGGGTCTTTTCCATTGAGTCAGCTCTTTGCATCAGGTAGCCAATGTATTGCAGGTTCAGCTTCAACATCAATCCTTCCAATGAACACTCAGGACTGATCTCCTTTAGGGTGGACTGGTTGGATCTCCTTGCAGTCCAAGGGACTCTCAGGAGTCTTCTCCAAAACCACAGTTCAGAAGCATCAATTCCTTGGCACTCATCTTTCTTTATAGTCCAACTCTCACATTTATACATGACCACTGGAAAAACCATAGCCTTCACTAGACGGACCTTTGTTGGCAAAGTAATGTCTCTGCTTTTTAATAGGCTGTCTAGGTTGGTCATAGCTTTTCTTCCAAGGAGCAAATGTCTTTTGATTTTATGGCAGCAGTCACCATCTGCAGTGATTTTGGAGCCCAAAAAATAAAGTTTGTTACTGTTTCCATTGTTTCCCCATCTATTTGCCATTAAGTGATGGGACCAGATGCCATGATCTTCATTTTTTTGAATGTTGAGCTTTAAGCCAACTTTTTCACTCTCTTTTTTCACTTTCATCAGGGGCTCTTTAGTTCTTCACTTTCTGCCATAAGGATGGTGTCATCTGCATATCTGAGGTTATTGATATTTCTACTGGCA